>JAAXYW010000036.1:0-80154 GCA_036851895.1 Orthonychiurus folsomi | reverse complement strand
CAGTGCGACACAAAATGCCGACTTTGACCACTGCAGGTGGTCCCTGTACAGCTTCCGGTAATTTGACTTCCGGTTTTGAATGTTCGATACTTTCAGAGCATGCAAGGTTGGTTTTACTTGGTGACTTGACCTAATTTTTTTATATGATTGTAAAAATAGTGCTCCTGCTCAAATTCACTGTTTTTCCGAAGCTACCTTCACTTGGGGCATTTTTATTGAGGTCAACCCGTCAATCCTCTGAATTGTCGATTTTGTCACATTTCGGGGTTTTTGGTTCAGCGGAACAAGCGCTTCACTATTCAAGCAAAATTGTGTTTCGAAACCTTCATCTGACATTATTCCTTTAATTTTAGTTTCATTTGCACTTTTGCCGATGCGAAAAAGTACCTTTTTAGCCATAGAAGCACTATAAACTGGCCCGCAAAGTGCTTTCACCATGCTTTCGGGGTTTGGACTTCCTCGGAGCGCCATTTTTTGAGTAAACGCGGAAATCAAAACTGATTACTCTTTTTGGGGGTTTGACCTCTGTTGAGGTCAAATTTCGTTCAAACATTCCCAGCGGTTTCGGTTTTATGGCAGTTTGAATATCGCTCATTTTTGAGTGCCACCCCTGTAACTATTTCTTTAACTTTTCGCTGAACACTGCGATAGGTGTTGCAGTTTCAATCATAAAATAATTGTTCGACCGCTTTTCAAATTTTTGAAGCATGATCCATTAATGCCATCACTCTGGCTAGCTAGTTTAGCAAGAAGAGTGGAATAGAGAAACGACTCATTTAAATTTCGTATCTAGCATCTGAAACGGCAAGTACCATTTGTTGCAGATAAAATTTAATAGCACTATCATGCTCAGAAGAAGGAAACTTTTGGTTTTTAATTTTTAATTTTTAATTATAATTTTTTTATTTTTAATTAAGGGAAGATAATTTTTAATTAATTAGTTTGTATGGGAACTCGCAAATAAAACAATAATGTCAACAGCTCACAGCTCAGTAAACTTGTATACCCTCAAGTTTAGCGTAGGGAAAACTTCATTCAATGAATCTTGTCATAATACGCTAATTAAGAGCAAAGCAGCAAGCAACTGAAACTATATGTTGTGATTGTGAAACCGACACCACAGCAAAGCAGTGCAGTTGCAGTTAATTGATAAATCCAAATAATAATTGTCAACTCCTGCAAGAGAATTTGTAAAGCTAGCATTCTCAATCAACAGAGGTAGACAATGTTCTCGGCTGCTTTGCTTTTCCCCACAAACTTGGCTCAGAAATAAAATCCCACTCAACAGATGTACGCAAGGTTTTGTGTGAGGGAAACCGGCCCACGTCGTCCGTGCTAACGAATGCCTTGCTGCCGCTGCACACCGCACCGTACATAACGTACGTTCAAATCTGCAAGCCACACTCCCCGAATCTGTATTTCTCGATTTCTCCCCAAACAATTTCCATCTGCCAAATCCTACTTCAACATGCAACCACATACATTTTAGAACGCGCGTCATCCACGTCATATCCGAATGTTAGACACTAAACCAGTTTCTGCTCTGCAAATAGACGACGCCGTCTCTCCCCTCTCAACCACAAAAAAACTAGGAGTCCACAACCCAGAGTCACTCACTCCGCTGCTGGCTCCCAAACTCTCAACACAACATATTATGCTAGGTATGGAATTTATTTTATACATCTAATTATTGTAAATTACCAATAAGTAATTAGTTCGGTCATGGATTTTTGACTGGTTATTACGTGGTTAGTTTGGTCATGGTTTTTTGACTTGTTACTACGTAATTAGTTTGGTCATAGTTAGCATCTGGTACAAAGGCTTCTGTGTTTTTTCGGATTGAATTACTTATAGGGGCTAGCGTTACGCTGCTCGAATTTTTACCATTTTCCAATCTTTGTATGCATATGTATGAAATAAAATTGATATGAAAATCCTAAATTTTTATGCTTTCCAGGTTTGGAACAGGAACTCATCCGCGACAAAAACTAGTCCGGCCCCGCCACCATCGGCCAAAGGCAAGACATTACATTCATATGGCATACTTAAACTCGTTTAAAACCAGTTTGAACCATTAAAACCATCCGTCTGGCGACAGCAAGTCGCGGAGCAATACACACGTAGATCCGTACATTAAGAGTTTAAGAACACGAATCACCTTCAAATTATCTCCAAGATTTAAATGGTCATGCATCGGGTCGTCCCAACCGCAACCGCTGCCTTATCATATTTCCACAAAATGGCGTATGAAGGGGAGGTAGTTATCTTGTTGCTAGGCCAGGGTTTCGGCCAATCACAGCCCATCTTGATCCAAAAAAGTGGGAATACTTGCATCCTCTCCCATGTTAAAACGTTGACCCCTTAAATTTCCCTGATATCCTTTTCCCAACCAATCCTGGCTCGGGGGTCTGCTTCGGGGGTTAAAGTACCTAAAGCAGGACTTGAAGCTACATCCAATCTTCTACTTAAATTTGCCACCTACATTAACATCACAGCGAGACTTGCCACCAGTCTCCCCCCATCCACGAACTCACAAAGTACTCACACCCCTTAACAATCCGTGCCCGTGCCCTAAGTAAGTACAAAGTCAATTCGCTTTTCTTTTTTCGTACGAGGGAATTTTTTTTGCTCTGCTCGCGCTTTCCTCAACATTACGGGCATACGTACGTACGTACAACAAAATCGCAACGGAGCACGGCCACCGCCACAGCACTTTGCCTTCCCATTTCATTTTCACTCCTCATCTTCTCTCGAAAATCAAAGTGGAATTACATGGAGTAGTGTAGCATTGCATTGGCAATTTTAGCATTAGAATTTAACTTGGGCCAATGCAATGCCATGCGGTCCCTCATTGTACGTACTCTCATTTTTTATTTCTTTGTGAAGTCAGTAAGAATTTGGAATTTGCACCGGTGCGGTGCGGGGGAAGGAAAGTACATAATATATAATACCTATTCACAGATATGGATGATGTTATTTTTTACAGGATGGAGTTAGATCTGGACTAAAAAGTGCATATTTTTCATGAGATTGAGTTTATCACAAGTCTGAACCCTGACACCCGTGAATTAACTATATTAACAGTTTACGTTTAACAATGGAGAGATTAAACCGCCACAAAGCGATTAGCCCTATGAGGCTTAGGATTCGGAATAGGGATCACCCCTATAATTCAAGACCAACCGCGACCGTAAGGACAAGTAACGAAAATATAATTTCTTCGGTCCCCGTTTCTTCATTTTCACCCGTCGTCGGAAGTGAAAGTGGAGTAGTGTCCGCCGCACCACAAATTCAGTGCCCAATTTCAATAGCCAAGAAGAAGGCCATTATTGCAAAAATTGAGCTCTATGAGTCCTGGATAACATATTTAAAATCAAAATATGAGGAGTTGGTTCATTCAATTCTAGAGGTAAGCCCACAATCTGAATTTATTTAACTGAGCGCGAGCGTTAGGTGGCGGTGCGGCGAAGGCGATTTGTATGGATGAGGGCCGGGCTGCTGAATTTATTTGCCTGGGATGGGAGCGCGAAGCGAATTCATTTTTTTACATGAATGATAAATAGACTCGAGGGAATTTTATTCAGTGGATCACTTTCCTTTATTGTTTACAGTTTATGCCTTGTTGGGCGCGATGCATCTGTGTGCAGTGTAAACATTAGCATTTGCAAAATGCTAATACAAAAACCTAAAAAACCAATACAAAATGTAAGACTAAACCCGAAACCAGATTATTTACAACCACAACTAAGTTGCACTTTGCGCTATGTTGAATTTAAAATGATTTCACTGTAAATTAGGTAAAGAAAATGAAAACACAAATTAACATTTAACATGTTCAGTTAATTTCCCATAAATTTGAAGCCGTGAGTGCAGGAAGTAACATTTTCTTTTTCTTCAACATACCGCTCGTTGAAATTTGAAAAGGATGTTAATTATTAGTCAAACTAATGATACGGAAGAAGGTGTGAGTGAGCTCTCACTGTGACTATCACAGTACTTAAGGAATGAGCTGTCAATTAGCTTAATTGCAGAGTAAATTAAACGGGTGTAATTTGTTGTGTAATTGTTGAAATGCGATGGTAGAAAAATCCGACGGAGCAAATATATTTCTATCGATTACGAATGCAACCCAGCGACAACCACCGCTCCGCCTTCAGAAATTCTGGATATTAGAATTCCGTCTGAAGTTCTTGATTTGAACCTGTTTTTTTAACCTTTAACTGGCAGCCGAATGCCCCGACTAGTTTCTTTTTGCTGTTCACACAACCGTAAACCTGTTTGGCATGCTACGGCACAATACAATTGACTTAATTTTGTCACTTTTTGCTCCCATTCTTAAAATATCTTGCCGAAATTGTCTTAGTTCTAAACTTAGGATCCGCCAACTAGCCATTTACCTCCGATTCCGACCTGCATGAAAAGTTTGCTTCAGCTAATCTATATTTTTAAACCCAAGTCGGCCTTGTCCTTCTTCGTCAGCATTCGTGTACGGCCGGGCCGGAGGAGCCGAACACTTTCAGTTTATGGCCTGACTTGACTTCTGAAATTTAGTCCTAAAACCACCACAACTTTCAATATGATTTGGTTAACCTCAAACGCCGCAAAGGTGTCATCCCTTTTTCATTCTAAGAATTTTTCAAATGCCTCTTCCAACAGTAAATTAAAAATGAGACCCTGAAAACTCAAATAAATTTGCCTTGATTCCGAAATAGGGTTCAAAAGCTCAGGCAAAAGAATTTATACATGGGCATTCACTAAATTAAGAAAATCGAAAAATGTCGTAGTCCAAATTATTATTATAAGTGCGGTTCAATGAAAAAAATGATGTGTTCTGACATGGTATAAAATGATTTTTACAAATATGGAAAAGACAATCTATGTTATAAAGCAGAGGAGGTTCCATGCACATGCTCGAAGTATTTTTTCAGTTAACCCATCACAAGCCATAAAATGGACATTGTCAACCTGAGCACCAGCCAAAGCTTGGGCTCACTAAGGGTATACCTTCGCCTTTTAAATTTAGGGCTGGTATTTAAAAGCCAGTTTCTTTTCAAACTCCGGAAAGCGAAAAGTCATAAAAGCAGAATGGTTTCCACACGTAGTCTACAGCCCATTCTGCATGCTAGTTCCATCCAAATACAATGTACTTGGGATTTCATCCCGTTCTTGTGTGTGTGTAGAGATTCAGTCTGTCGGCCACTGCCCTGTGGTGTAGTTCAACACACACACTACGCACACAAAATTACATAACAAAACATTGCAGTGTAGCTGCAGTGTCAAAAGCCTGTGTTGTTGTTTATCCTCTTCACTTTGCACACGAAATATTTACATGTTAAACATTAAATACGCACAGTCCAAAAACCAAAGTGGTTTGACGAGGAATGTTTAAAATTTCCGCTGATCTCGGCAAGACCAACTACATTGGTTGCAACTTGGATTTAAAGGGAGGAAAATATAAGGTTTAAAGTGAAGTGAAAAGATTACATGAGTAATCATATATTGTGGGATTGTGTGACCTCGCAGGAAAATCTTATTTGGAATGAATTCAGTTGGAAACTAAAAAGTTAATACGACTAATGTGCTGTGCGTGCCATGTGCAATAAACATTTTTTTTTACAAAATTGTAGTTCCGAGGGATCAAGTTAGCAAAAGCAGTCACCTGTAAAGACGGTGAACTGAAGTACTTCAAAAGGTTAGCCGAGATTAGCGACGCGAATCAACTGGAGCGCCTTCAGCACATTTACGTAAGCCACAATTTTTTTTTTACTTCTTTGACAGAAAACTTTCAAATTAAATTTTAAAATGCACAAATTTCATTTGACTTAAAGAAAAACGCAAAAGGCTTGCAAAATAAATTGGCGAATTCTTACACCGAAATTCGGGTTCTCCCCCTGGATGGAATATTAGAAGGGTAGGTTTTAAAATACAAAATTAATTTTTGGCTGGCTGTCAGGAGTTCTAACAACATTGATTAATTAAACCATCATTAAAAATTACAGGATGGAAAACTTTCCTCTCATCACAAAAAGCATATCCACTATGTGGAACCCATCCCTGGAACTAGGAACAGTTCCGGTTGAAACTTGTAGACCAAAAAACAGGTATGTTGTCTGGAGGGAATTTATGTATTGTTATAATCCTCAAGGATGGAAAATGTTTATATGCCTCCCGATAGCGTGGCTAATTAGTCAGATCAGTTAGGTGTCGAAACACTGAATTTAATTAATATTCTAATATTTATAAATTTCAGCCATGTTGAAGACATGGAACTAGAGGAGGAGTGTGACTGGCCGTCTCAAACCACACTAAATATTAACATCCGAACTGTGGATGCTATTAATGTGAGTAACATTTTTTATTTATGCTTTGTAAAATCATAACTCATCTATAAGCTTAGCCAAATGCATACGGCATCGTGGATTTATTGACATTAGATGATAGTTGGGTTTGTTTGGTGCATTTCATCTGTTTGTTGAAGTTAGAGCAGGCAGCCAAACTAGCATTTCTATTAGTGGGCATTGGTACAGGAAGTGAGAAAGTGAAGTGTGTGTGTTCGTAGTTTTCCCAAAATGAGTCAGCTTGTTCAGTCGCTTAATTGGGTTTTTGCCACGTGCAGCCATGCAGTGCAGATCACAAATTTTGCGGAGGGCAATGCCAGCCATGCTCAATCTTATTTCCTGAAATGGGGAGACCCGTATCCAGCTAGTCAAATAATCACGGTTCTTTTCAATCATTGCCACTCTGTCTGCTATCCATCGTTTCGATGACCATGACTCACTAGTGTCGTCAAATTCTCACCCTCCCTCCCAATTTTGTGAACCCGAACCATAGGACAAAGGACACCATTTACTTCCCTTTATAAATTAAGATGTCAAAAATAAAAATGCGGGCATAGGGTCGACAGAGTGGCTAAAAGCCACCCATACAAAGCTCAGATAGAGATACAATTTGATTTACTGTGGTCGGTATTCCTATTCACCAGAAAAAAATTGGTGGGTATTAAATTACTGTTCATGGAGGGAAGCACATTTTACACCGTGCATAGTGTACACCATGCTAGTGGGAACCATTATATAGAAGATAAATTAATTATACTCCAGTATATCTGTGGTCGTGGGAAGTGCTTGGGAGAACAAAAAGTAAAGTGATGCGAAATTCGTGCTCTCGAACGACGCCACAAGATTAAGAGGGGGGGGGGGGCTGCAGGGGGTTTGACACTATGAGTATTCCCCTGCCTATTCAACTTCCCATTTAATATTTACATTTTCAAGATCATATTTTCAAGGCTTTTTTTCTGCTCGCCAGACCAATCAGCGACTCTTAGGATTTAATGCTTGATGAACACTTGATTTAAGCAGCATAGTATGGGGTATGGCCGCCTAGCCTGAGTTGAGTAGAAGTGATTTGATTTCAATTAAAAAATATAACGCAATGTATGTGGATTGAGTCAGACTGTGAGAAAGTGAGAATGCGAAGACTCCATTTGAGTTGAACTTTTTGTTGGGAGGTTTTTTTGCCATTATAACGCAATGCGTGTAAGTAGGTATGCTAACCAGAACGAAACGCCTTAATAAATTGTGAAAGTTCAATGTGCGTAACGGTAATTCACTTGATGTGCGTGTTGGATCACGCTTGATGGAATTGGATATAAAATGCATGGATTTATTAAACGGATGATTTTCCTTTGGAAAGACTGCCATACGTAAACTGGCTTCCGCTTACTCTTGGCTTAACCTCACTTTACCTTGAGTTTTTTGCGAAAAGTGTATATACGAATTACCTCTCTATATTATCGCCTTCCAACTTGCCTAGCTAACTCCTATTCTCCGTCACAACACGTGTTAGTTATGCAATGGAGGAGTAAAACCAATGGCATTATGCCAAAGTCAACAAAGTTTGGCCGAATTCAAGAGTGTAGTATAGCATTTAGCGTATAGTCTGCATACTAGAATTTTTAAAAATGGAACTTTGCACGGACTCGTACCTGTGGTGCAAGTTTACGAGCAATTGCTTATGCAAAGGACGAGAAGTAATAGTTTTATGAATGTGCTAAAAATTTTGTTGTGGTGGAAGGGAGGAAATATTACGGCGGTCTTTGAGTTTTATACGCTCACGCTCTCATCTCATTATATACGAATATGGCAAATCCTCTGTTATTCAGGGATTCGTAGACCGGTAGTCCCCTTGCCCCTTAACACGTATGCTTGCCGTCTGTAAGCTTGAATTGAGTTTTGGGTCCGGATATTGTATATTCAATAATAGTTCTGTTTTTCAAATGCCATGTCACAACGCAACTTACCTTACTTATCTTTGTCACACAAAGTGGTATCCTACATTTATGATAGTCATAACTTGACAACAACACAAAACACTTGACTTTATACATAATAATATTTTGGTTTTGGGTCGTGCCGGTTTTGGGCTTTGATTCACTGCCGTTGAAGGAATAACTACTGTGTACAACACCTGAACTGCATTCATACTCAACTCCGTCCGCATTCTCCACAATCATTCATCCTCCCGAAAAATATTGGTCTACGGAAAGAAAGCAAAGATGATAAGAAATGAATATCCTGAGGGTTCAGGTTCGGAATCCCCAATTTTAAACAAGCACATACAAATTAAGGAAGTTGATTTCAATTTACATTATGTAAGTACACATTTAAATAGCTTGAGTAGACTCAGCATTTATATCATGGATTCGTGTAAGCAGGCCTGCTTATCTTCTACTTTGTGTGCTTGAGGCCACGGGTCAACTCTACAGATAAGCATTTTGAATCAAGTGTACTGTACATGTTGCATTGGCATGTGCTTATGAAAACCCGTACAGCTCATTTAGTCGTCTCCGAGTCCAAACATTGTAAGCTAGAAAATCTGGATGAGCAACTTATGTTTTTACTCAACATGTAACAACTAACTTCAACTTATGTTTTTGATTTTCTCACACTTCATTCAAATGGAAGGGCTAAGCCAACTGCACTGCACATGGTGGGAAAATTCTAATATTTTGCAATGAAGGCAAGGGTTAGTTCGGGGTTATCATATTTTGAGCGTCTCCTTATGTATTTCGTCTCCGGTCTCATGTCCTTCAAAACCAACGTTGTCTGCTTTTCCGAATCATTTGTGAAATAAGAAAACAGTTAAACAGAAAACAGAGTTAGACATAATGTCTCGCCCAGCAATCGGATGGATGGGAACAGAACAGGACATTTCTGTTCTTGTGTTTGTAACACAATCTAATCAAAATGTGTCACACTTCGTTCATATTATTAGCATTTATTTTTTGCTCCTTATTCTGTACACAAGATACTATAATCTGCTCTGTGTTCCTAACACAAATCTTTCTTTGTCTCCGAACAAAAGGGAATGTGCTCATCGTAAAACATTTCTTTTCCACCCTGTTGTTTTACAAACTGCACATTCGAATCGGTTGGATTTGCTAACACACCAGACAATTATTAAAGTAAAGTAAAATCAAAAAATTATTGCGCAGTGCGCATTGCACGGCGAATCTCGTTTCTCACGTTTTTTTTGGAAGTGCTTTGTGCTAACTCAAGGCAAGCTGGATTGCAAGCTTACAGCTGATCCCGCCAAATTCCAGCTGTACAATGAAGGTAGAAAAAACCCGTTTGCACATTTGGTCATGAGGTTGGATTTTACGCTATTTGACACGGGAACTTTATAATTTTATTACACTAATAATTGAATTTAAATATTTTTTTCTGTATTTGGGTCAACCATGTCGCGTATATAATATATTACATATTTAGTCCACACGAAACAAGTTAATATTGAAGTGAAACTTGACTACTGTAAATTCGTCGAGTCGAATAGAGCAATTGTGGGAACTTAACAAATTCATATTTCCTCTTACATTGAATTCCAACATTCGGCGACATGACTGAATCTTTCATGTGTGCTTATAAATAAGGCTTATTACTTTTTGAAGTATATGTCACAGCTGTTTCTAACTGGAACACTTTTAAATTTGTTGAATGTATGCGTTGTTTAATTGCAGCAACAAGAACCAAGTGGACTTCGCATCGAATTCCCGAGGGGCCGAAGGGCGGTTAGCGTGCCCGGTTCACCCACCAATGGTTGGGGTCCTGCGGCTGACCCTCTCGAGTTAGAACTCGAGTCGCCACCACATCCTCCAAGTGTATTGGAGGTGAGACAAATTTTGGTTCAATTCCAATCCAATTCAACTACTGCTGAAGACCAAGACGACGACTGCACTCTAATTGAGGGTCCAATGGATACAATGACAATGACGTTTCACGCGTCATCTGAAACCAGCATTGATTTGGCACCGCTTGCAACGGGTCAACCCGATTCGTCTTCTCCTTCTGACAACCCGGACTCGGATGAGGAGGATGACAGCACTGACAAAAACCAGGTAAGAATGAGTTTAATGGTTTTGCTTCTCAATATTTGGCAGTTGGTGCACTTAAGGCGCATGTACGCATGGTTTGTACCATTTCCAAATTTTTCGGAAATAGATCATAAATAATACATATAGTTGCGAACAGTTAGTTATTACATTAAACAGAGCTTTAGTACGATCACGATCATATAGTAAACTTAACAAATTGATCAAATTTTGGCCGGATATTTTTACACATATCCTACACACCTTACGCATCAGGGGCAATACAGAGTGATTATGTGCAATGATTCGGAGGAAATTTAAGACATAAAGTCGCATAAGGAAAACGACTATTTTCTCTCTTTCCGACCATTGTAAATTTAGAAATCGTTAAATTTAAACAACATGAAATGCTTCAAATCCACATGTAAGCATGTGATATGAATACGGATAAATGAAACCATTGATGGCAAGTGGAGTCATTTAAAATTTCCATTATTTAAGGGCTCTTCTAATGGCATGGATTTCACCATGCAAATGGAAAGGCTCGGCGCTTCAAGGGTCATTCTCCCGGATGGCCTTACGAAGATTGCCGTGTATCAGAAATCCGCCTTGGAAGGGGCGTTTAGAAATAGAGATGCCATTGTCCAGTCCGGACCAGGGACTGGCAAAACAACTATCGCTGTTATCCGTTTGCTATTTGAAATTAACGTGCAAAATCCGCAAATGGAGGCGATCGCTCTCGTTCCCAACGAAGAAGCCGCCGACGCCTTTGAGCAACTTGTCGCCGATTTCAGTGGGAAAATGGGACAGTTTTCGACCACCCCACTGTGCGTCAAGGCCTCCGAATTGGCTGAAAAAGAAGCTCAGTTCAAGTCCCTGCAATTTTCACTGACGGGCAAGCACTCCAACAGTGTGCCTCCACTCGCCCATATCATAATCGGAACGCCCAAGGAAATCTTGGAGTTGATCGATGCTCCTAAAGACAAACTGTCAATTACATCTGGCTTCGTCAAAATGCTTGTTATTGACGGGCTTGATGAGATGTTAAAACTCAACTTTAGGAGCGAATTAGATCAGGTACTTTACATTTAAAATTTTTAATCAGCAATAGCAGGAGTTAGAAATAAATGCATTTTGAACTTGAAAAAATTTATTAGATCCTTAACCGCTAGGTATTACTAATTATTTATGTAATTGTAGCTTGCGGCAATTAATTCCTAATTGATTTCCATTGTTTTTGCAACGCTCGCGTTTTTATTAGTATACATATATGGCATTAGAAATGTATTTGTAATAATTTGAAACTTTAAAAGTAATACTTTTGCAATTACAACTTGCAGATATACTTGCGCGGCATTCACGGGTCAGCGCAGATCATGGTTTTGGCCACAGAGTTGACACCGCCACAAATGAGGATAGCTATGGAACTTACACGAACTCGTCAGGAAATGCAAAGGATTGTGGTGACGGATAAATTTCCTGAAGGAGCCCCAGACCCAGAGACGGGCAATGATTCAAATCCGAATCAAGTCGTTCCACAGCTCCCCCCACCATTTCCACCAGATCTAATACAAAATTATGTAAGACTGGCACCTACCGAATGCAGATTGGAGGGACTTGCGAACATTGTCTTTCCGGTCAGATCTATGCCCGTAATGATATTTTGCGATGGCAAAGGGACTGAGATTTTGTCGAAACTCCGGTCCCGTCGTATTTTCTGTCAGCACCTTGTGAGTCATCTTCATTTTAATTTAGCTTAATTAATATTAATTCAGTTTAGATTAAACTGTAGTTAGAGTTACAAATACAAGTACTTGCAGTGTTTTTGGCTCAACTGACTTTTTCTGATTTTACAGGACCCAAAATACCCGAATTTGAGTCCTCCTTCCCAAATCTACGTTGTGGACCAAGCGATTCCAGACCAATACATTTGGACCAGGAAGGTTAGGGTCCTCATAAATTTTGACTGCCCTCCAAGTACGAAGGAGTACAGAAAAAGGTACAGCTTAACAATACAACGCGAGTCGCTCGCTTTGCTTTTTGTGGCTAATTTGCAATTCATTTGTCATTTACTACATTGTTTCATTTTAAACCAAAACGAAATTAATATCCCAAACTGTTTTCAGACTCGGTTGCCTTTCCTTGGAATGTGACGAGGAACCAAAAACCCAGCAACCAATGGCGTGGACCATGATTAAGGAAGGTCGGAATGAACTTGCATTGATCCGAAAAATCGCACTTGGACTGGAGTGCAAGATTGAGAACGCTGCCTGTCTCCGAAACCCGTAGTTAGAGGCTGCCAGCACTCGGTGTATGAGTTCGATCTAACCGGTAAATACTTTTAATTTATTTTGGTGTGGGTTGTAGGCCACCACTCTCAGCTATTCTGTAACCATAAGTTGACTGCCCTTCGTGTGCATATGGTGAGGTGGACTTTCCTTACCGAAGGCCGTTTGTTGTTGTAGTGGGGGTACGTGGAATTATGCTTTTTCAATTGTGTTCAAGACGCTTGAGCGTATGTTCAAACACATGTACAAATATTCCAAAATAAAATGATCTCATGAGCTTGAGCTCAGGTGTAGTTTTACATAGATTTCCCAGGTCAAATTACTTTTCATGCAGTAGTAAAATGCGCACTACCTCTATCACTAGCACTACACGTGGTTAACTTCTGACCACACCATATTCGGGTGGCCAGATTTCCAGATTATAAACTAAAGTTTATTTTGACAGTTCTTATTCACTCAATGCATTCTCTCCCTTATTGATTGATTCGCTTACTTCTTTACAAATTGTGAATAGAATAACGTTGCAAAAATTGTTGATATTTATTTATACTTTCGGGAGTTCTATGCCCCACTCAATGACAATTGAGGTTTTAATATTCCAGCTTTGATTGGTTACATTTTCAAACTGGCCACCTACCCATGCCATGTCAGTAAACTCTTATTGAACTTGAAGAACGGTACAATGCAGTTTCTTTGCAATTTTGCGAAAAACAAACAATTACTCTCATTATCATATTCAACGCGAACTTGTATGCCGCCACTGCCATTGTGCCTCTTCAATGCAGCGATTTGTTTGTCGCGTTTAGCCATATTTAATTTAGTACATGCTTTTGTGCGGGACACCAGTGCAGTGGACAGGTCGGTTTTATTAGTAGAATTCTTGGAATCCTCTGGCGCCAGGTATGGAAGGAGGAGGGTTCGAAACTTAAAATAATCTCAAACCCACAAACACGCATGGCATACTACACACAAGCACAAGTTTATGTACAGGACAATCAGTCCGTGAAGTATGAGGTATGCATTTGTGTGCTTTTGCTTTTTGATTTTCTAATAATGCTTAGAGTATTTATTACATTTCGTTTTCTAATAATGCGTAGAGTATTTATTACATTTCGTTTTGAATTTCAATTAAGTATTTTTCAGTCGTAACGATTTAAATTCAATAATAATGTATGCATGTTGAACGAATATAACAATTTATTAACGAACGTATTGAACGAATGATAATAGCAATTTTCCGGCATTACAAATTAGTTTGTGTCAAGTCAAAGTTTTAACCATTATCACACAACGGTTACACAAGTCTCCCGTACTCTCAAAAACTAGCAATCATTACTAGGCAGGGCCTGGAGCTTCTCGACATTTCATGACCAAAATTCTTCGCTAACAAACATCATGGGTAAGACCTTCTTACGTTAACTAATTTATTTTATTTTATTCCACACCAGGTCTATTGTTTAAAACGGATTCTTGTTGCTGTTCTGAGGACAGCACAACCCAACTTCCCACTGCCCTGCTTGGAGACTGCCCTTTGGTGTACAGCTTCAACAACTCTCGTCTAATTCTTCTAGTAAACTTTTATAACGAAGAGCACAGTGGTTCTAGTGTAAAATACTTTGAAAACATCTGGACAAATTCGAACTTGAATTCTCCAAGTGATTGAGTGAAACTTAACATTGAGGCATGCTGAAGAAACTATATTGCTGAAGTGTACGGATGAGAACTGTGTCGTTCAATTTTACTTTGTTTTAATTAAGATTTGGTGTGGTCGTAGCTGTTTGTACCGTGTATTTTAAAATTTTACTTGTTCAGATTGTTTGGAATAGATTTTAAAGTTGACTTGTTTTAGCTGTTTATGGGATGTATGATGTCTTTAGGAATTAGATGTAGGCACCATTGTGTATCGGATCAACATCAAGCAAGTTGATGCAAGATGGCTGTAAATTAGTTCCATTTTGTGTATAGGTATTCACACAGATATCTTGCTGTTAGGTAACAAATTTTATAATAAACGTAGCTGAAAACCCAACCATTTGTCATTAATTGACCTTATAAGATACGGGATTCACAACGCCGATGTCATGCACGTAATTTATTGGTCCTCACCGACTACGATCCATAATTAACGTTGAATTTCTTTTATTGACAGTCAAGACCACCGGGTCTGATATTATTGCTGTTTTGTGAGTCATTAGTCAATAACGGTTTTCAAATTGTTAAAGTCTGGGCCCTTCAAATTACGGTATGGTTTGAATTGCTGAATCCTGTTGGTGTTCGCCTGTACCGCAAGCTGTACCTCTACGTGTTTGGTGTTAGGTGATACCTCTACCTGAAGTTAGCCCTTAGCCGGTACCTCCACCTGGTGTTAGCCGGTACCTGTGCCTGGCATTAGCTGTGGTACCTCAACCTGAGCTGGCACTTTACCTTTGGTCAGCAACTCGGAGCATCCCCTAGTCGCATCGTGGCTTCGATACGGAGATTTGGTGACGTCTTGAGCAAGATTGTACAGTAAGGCTTGGATCAGAAATGCACTACTGCCTCGGTATCTCGTTCGCCAGCATCAGCAACCAACAGATTTCAGTTGTACACCAACATCTGTACACAAATACATGAAACTGCAAAGCCTGTAGTGCATGTGCTACCAACACTCTTGGAAAAGCTGCATCCCCCCTTACTGAGCGCAGCTTACTGCATACATCCGAGACATCGACGATATCGACCACGGTACACCCAGCATCGGAAGCGGAAAACTCCTTCGGCCAACATGCCGCAAGTTCGTCTTACCTGATTTTCTTAGACAATGTACTGGCAGTTAGAACCACTATTCGGCTCCATTGTTTGCTCTGTAATCTATGATGTGTACATGTCGCTACCAAATTAAGCTCAGCGCCATGCATTTATTCCTTCTTTACAGCCCAGTGCACCATTTACAAATTCAAGAAATGTCCGACCTCTTTTCTTCCGAACCGTAGTTAGCAGTTCATCCCTCGTCGATATTCGTTTTGACTAGTACCAAAATACCTAATTAAACTAGGTATTTATATTCATTCAGCAATATAATGCACCCGCGCTGCGCCGCGCCGGCGTTAAGCCGATTTTGTCGCACTCCTCATAATGTTGCATTTGATTTGACGAAATACTTATATGTTTATTAAAACTTTGCAGGTACACTATCGCCGCGACGGCGTCGTCGGATACTTGGATTAGGAAATGTGGCTATGCATTCCTGGGATTGCACGGGGTTGTCTACAACATATTGGGTATGCATATTCCCTTTTACTTAGCTAAACCAACATTTCTTACGAGGTGCTGAATCCTCATAGTGAAACAGAAGAGGTAGAACCTTGTGTTAACGACTAACGCATCGCAGAGTTCAATTTTGTTTATGTTTGTAGTCGACGAAGTTTTTTTTAGAAGTTGGAATTTTCGTTTGCTATATTTCCATTAAGATGAGGTTGTGAGTTCAAGTTGGACTTTCACACTTTCAGTATGTACCACTCAGCTCATTGGGTGGGAACCGTTTGGCTTTTAAAATGCGGCGAGCTTTTTTGCTTTAAAAATACCAGCATAAACTGTCACGCGATCCAGTAAAATTACAATTACCCAAACATGGTTGTGGATGATATGAAGATGTACAAAGATTAGAAACGGTATTCATTCGAGAATTGTAAATTAGAGTTTAATTATTTAAATCAGGAGTCTTCTTTGGGTGCTTCTTTTGGAATATTAAGCACTAACGCATTGCGCAAATTTTATAGTTCATCACACTCTTGAATTGATCGTAAAATCACAACCCATTACTTTCATTCGAAAAAAAGAATTCCAAGAAAATTGATAGCAATGTGCTTGAGTAAAGAAATAAGTTTTAGATTATAACTATACACGATTAGATTAATATATAGATTATCAATGTTTTGTATATTATCTTGTTAACAGTAAACTCGACCGGGAACTGGAATGTACCACGTATGCATGCACATTGTGCATATTATGACACTAAAGTGAATTGGAAAGAGTATAAAATATTCCGATTCCTTTCTTATAGTTCCCAAAGTTGGTTTGTCTCACCCAAGAGGGGAGAAAAATCCAAACTTAATTTCTTATAAGACTTGAAAGCAAAAGATTATGTATGTTTATGATCCGAGAAAGAAATGTATCTTCACGTTTCGAGTTCTCAGGCGATATTTACGGACAGTCCAGCATTTCCCTTGGCTTGCGGGCATTTTACGGACACATTACGGACTAATGACTAACTCGCTCGTTCGATACAAAACTGTTATATTATTTGTTAGTATCATGTCTAAACTAATTATAATTAGACCGTCGCGAAAACGTAAATTATTTCACACTAGTTGGATTTGAAAGGGGTATGATTTCATGACATGACAAAAGATAGTAATCCAGCATGAAAAAGATCAGGTCAATATTTCTGAGCTTGGAGGAGAAAGACGGGTAGGCGAGACTACAAAACTCGAGAGGAAATTGGACAGAAATTGTTGGGTTCTGACGTTTGACTCCGTTTAATTTGTGAAGACAGGCGAAGCGGGAGGGGAGGCTGAGGACTCCCTGGGGTCTAGTTTAAAAGTATTTGAGTAATTTGAGATTGGAGGGGACCATTCTCTTCCTCAACAGAGATTACATTGTGATCCTTTGGCCTTTGTAATGACACAAGTGGAAAAGGAGTCATGCAGACTTACATGTTGTACTCAGGGCAGGAGCGTGAGATTTTGACACACATTGCATTGGCGATAAATTAATTCTCCTTTTCTCGGGTTTGGGACACTGTGGTGGTGGCTCTGAGGAAATAAATTGGGCTCTACCCCTTGTGTTCTTTGACTTTTACTACCCTATCCTAATGAACGAAAAAGGGTGGTTTAAAAGGATGATTTTTTGTTGGCCTTGCGAAGAGGAAAACGCGTTTTTACTCCGTAATACCGTAATCTTCCAACTTATCTTCCTAACTTATTAAGTAACGTTTGAGCGGGCGGTGATGGGTTTGACTTCTGATTCAATAGTATTTTCTTGGAATTTTTTGCTTGACTTCAGGGTAACAGCTGGACAGAGGGTATTTCGTGGTTTTCTCCGTCTTGTGCCTTTGTCATTCAAATACCCGTAAGTCAAGGGAAATGCCTTAATGTCTGTAATTTTCGTCTGAGAACTCGAATGAAACGTGAAGATACATTTCTTTCTCGGATCATAAACATAATCTTTAGCTTTCAAGTCTTATAAGAAAATAAGTTTGTGGATTTTTCTCCCCTCTTGAATGAGACAAAACAACTTTGGGAACTAAGAAAGGAATCGGAATATTTTATACTCTTTCCAGGTCACTTTAATGCCATATGCACAATGTGCATGCATACGTACTTTCCAGTTCCCGGCCCAGTTTACTGTTTACAAGGTAATATTCAGAACATTGAAGTCTAGACTTTATAATCTATATATTAATCTAATCGTATATCTAAAAGCTTATTTCTTTACTCAAAAGCACATTGCTCTCAATTTTCTTGGAATTCTTTTTCCCAAAGGAAAGTTAATGGGTTGTGATTTTACGATCAATTCAAGAGTGTGATGAACTATAAAATTTGCGCAATGCGTTAGTGCTTAATATTCCAAAAGAAGCACCCAAAGAAGACTCCTGATTTAAATATTAAATTCTAATTTACAATTCTCGAATGAATACAGTTTCTAATCTTTGTACATCTTCATATCATTCGCAACCATTTTTGGGTTGCATCTAAAAAAATTGATGAATTCACATTAGATAAATTCCAAGAAGCCCGTGGTAGTAACGTGTAGTAATAAAAAAGAAGAAAATTGAGGTCATAGGTTTATGTTACTCAGACCAGTACAAACTGTAAGTTAATATGCTTCCGCTGTGCCATTGTTTAAAATTGTTTTTGGCAAGTTATGAACGAACATAAAATATTTTGCAATGCGACTGCATAGACTAAGCTGCCTGCTCATAACATCATTGTTGGAAAGTTGACAATTTATTTCGAATGGAAAACTACCAGTACCAGCGCATCTAGTTCTAAAGAAGGCAAATACAACTACAGCAGAAAAGCTTTTAGTTTTAAAAGTTCTCTCATATTGATTGCCAGTTAAAGTTAACGGCTGTAAAATTAAACTCAAGTTGAAATATTTTCCACAATTCGGTTGGACTTCCTGTTTTGTGACATGATTTTCCATTTTCTTTCATAGAATTAAATATTGTATCCTAGAATATGTACATATCGCTTGTTCTATAATTAAGTCTAATTTCTATTTTGCATTATTTCAGAGCATTCTTGACCCATCAAAATGCCAGTCGTCAGCCACCGCCTCAAAACCCTGCCCAGCTACATGCTAACTCGCCACCGAAAACATTTGAGCTGCATCCAAAGCTACCAGGGTAAATGGAATTACTTGATCAACGCAGCCATAAAATTCCTCGGGAATTACAGTGGACTTCAACGGATCCGCGTCCCATTCAAATCCATCTACTACTTTGCTATTCACTTCTGGGAACTTGACTTCAAGGACCGTTTTCAAATCCGAATATCCCTTCCGAAGGCACTTCAAAAATCCTTGGATTTTGAACTTATGAACGGCTACCTTTACTTTTGCTTTGACAACGGGGTCCCCGTCTACTGGCTAGTCCAAGACATGTACGAATGGGAGCGAACACTTTTCCTCGTTGAAAACATGGAGTCAAATCCAGATGAGGATTTGGAGGCATTCCTTATCAAAGTTTTGATTGAAATGGAGGATGGATGGTTTGCATTCCAGTCGGACCCACAGTCCTATGCTTTACCAATGCATATTGATTTAGCCGGGGTGGCCAACAATGGAGTTTTCCAAGGATTTTCAACAGAGAATGTTCTTAAATACATTTTCCGAGCTTTCTTAATTACTCTACCAAATAATTGTACTTGTCCGGAGGAGGTGAACAAGGAGGAGGTCATCGTCACTTTGCGACAAATTTTGAACCTGGGACTGATGGGGTTGACGGTTACGGAGAAGGTTTTCTTTGTTTTAGATCCTGAGGATCGTGTTTTCCGATTCAGATACGACACGCTGACAAAACCCAAGGAGTACTACGCAAAATTCAATCCGATTACTCTTCCTATCTTAACGGCGACTCAACCATCAGAGGCTGGCTTGGTGGCAAATAGCATTGAAAGAGTGGTTGCAGAAAGTGGAGGTAATTTGCAAATTGCAATTTTTGATTGTTCTATTTAGCTATTTTTGCAAGTTATATGTGCTATTGCAGGTGCAGATATGGCGCTAATGGATAACTCGTCGAATCCCTCTGGCCAAATAGCTTCCGGCAACGGTGGAGCAGGTATTTCTATACTTTTATGTGCACTTTTTAAACATTTGTGAAGTATTTGTATTTATTCTGAATTCACTAACAAAAGGTGGCACCTTGGCAAGAAATCTGAACGCTAATCGGGCGCCCGTCATTTTTCACACCTCGGAGTACCAGTTTGTTCGTGCGGAAAATGTACGACAATTCTATGTGAAGCAAAGATGTGAGGACAACACGTTCCGGGTCTTGTTAGAAATCAAAGATTTTTTGGAAAAGTGGCAGGCACTTGTGTTTTGCCGACACGAATTGGTGGCTCGCCTTGTGCCCGGATACCTTAAACAATTTGACGTCAACTGTGCTTACTTCGTAAGTAAAACTATTCATGTTTTTTCTTTACTAATTTGGAATGCTATAAAACTTTTTTTTGCTTTGTTTGCAGGGTGAAAACACTTCAATTCCTTTAAAGTACAATTCCGGGGAAGTTCGAATGCTCTTCTTAACCGAAGAACAGACCAGGGGACCAGTGGCATTGAGAAAAGCTCCAACATTAATTAACTACAATTTTCCGGAGAGCGTGGAATCGTACACTTACAGGTTAATTAGATAGTAGAAATTACTGTAGCTAAATGTCCATATAATTAGTAACTGTGTTTGGGTTTTTTTTTATTTGCAGAAGTCAATTTGTCGGATACACGGGCCCGGCTGACACTACTATTGTGGGAGAGGATAGTCCATTACTCCTGATTCTCAGCTTTGTTGGCTCATTGGATGAACAGATAGTACAAAATCTACTGCAGATGACTGACATACAACAATTAAACTATGAAGACTGTGATTAAGTCTGAGTCAACCATTACGCTTAATTTTATTTTAAAAAACTGAACTTACCGTTAAGCAATATACTTTTATATAACAGTACAGAGCAACTAGAGACATAAATATTTTGATAATATTTATATCAAGTCAAACGTCCAGTTACCATCAATTTGTGGAAAATCCTGCCATAGATTATTTAAAGACTTGTTGAGAAGTGTCAAATTATATTTGTAAAGAATACACTTAACCTTACCTTACGATAGGAAATTAAATGTGATAGCAATACAAATTTCAACTTGTATTTTTTGAGTTTGTTCAAAATTCCCGAGCTTAAATATACTTTTCATTTTAAAATAAATTCTGAATTACAAAAGTCACGGAATCTGGCAGTTGGGGTCTAATTTATTTTTACACGGTCCTTAATGGAATTTTTAGGCACTCATACGGAAGCGGGCCATCATTTTAAAGCACAAATCAATGAGGAATGTTTAGACCGCATTCTTTAATGGCTTGATTGANATACGGAAGCGGGCCATCATTTTAAAGCACAAATCAATGAGGAATGTTTAGACCGCATTCTTTAATGGCTTGATTGAATTTTACCACAAAACATATGGCCGAAAAGGTTTCAAAAGGGTCGCCACACTTTAATGACGTATTCAGTCCAAATGCTATAATTTAAAGTTCGACATTGGCATTGACATCAAACACAAAATAATTCTTTTGACCAGCTCAGGGATTAAAGGGATTACCCATTCAATCTACAAGCAGATGGCAAGGGCTTTATTGTTGAGCACGCTTCTGATTGGGTGTATATCGCTATTTTAGGTGCAATGAGTCATGTTGAGTCATGCATTGGCATTGATCTCATGCTGTGATAAGGGATTGGCTGGTACGGGCAAACAATGGGCCCGACCGGGCAGGGTCAAACTTCAAGTACCCTACAGGACATAAATAAGTGCACACAAAATGTATTGAATTCATTAAAGCTGCAAATAAAATCCGTGGCGGGGGACCCGGAAATCGGAGTGTGAAACATCTGCCAAAATTTGCATGATCAATTTCATTCCAATGAAGGGGGGACTTGTTTTCTCGGTTTTTCTACCTAATAAAATGCGAGCCTTGTCTCGTATGATTGTAATACGGTACGTGATGTAATTAATAATGTGTAAGCAGATGGAAAGCAGGAAAAGTGTTGCTGTCCCGGACTTCATAAAAGTGAGTACAAATGAAAGAGAAAGGAAGGTGGGGGAATAATCATCAAGTTGTTATCTTGCACCACAACAGACGGAAAACAGGAGAAATTAAAATTGTAGTCACGGCGCGGGTAGAGTTGGAGATGAGGCCGGAGTATCCCAGAGGTGTATGTATGTAAATCTTGACACAATAAAATTTACTTAGAAAATAGGTCACTCAATGGACCCATCTGTTACTACGTAGAATTTACTACTTTACCTTTTGGTAACCCTCCTAAAAATAAATCATTAACAAATTGTCATTTGTTTTATTTTGAACAAATTCTATTTTGACCATGAACAATGAGAATTATCTCTTTCAAATTTATTGTTAGGTTGTGGCATGGGTGACAAGTTTAAGTCAATACAACTCGTGATAAAACGACACTTGTATTACAACTACTAAATTATTTGTAGCACTAGACACTGGCTACATGACTCAACGTAAAGAAAGTAAAATGTCTGAAGTTGAATGTTTTTGATGGTTTTCGAGTCAAAATTCATATTTCGTTTAATCCTCTTAAAAATACAATTGACCGAGCCGACCACATCCTTTTTTGTGGAAATTACAACACATTCCAAAGGGCACCAATTAGATTTTATATAAAAGCCCGGGCCCGAAATCCGGACAACTTTTAGAATTTAGGGTAGGGTGTAATTCGTGGATTGTTGACTATCCATCCATCCATGGCATGTAAGTTTTTTTTTGCTCACAGTACAAAGCAGGGGGGATGAAAAGGAACGTTTTTGGAACGTACGAGCGGGACGCCTCGATTGGATCTGGTTTCTGGTAACGCAAGGTCGAGCCTCAGTAACAGTTTACACTTGACCAGGAAAGGATCTCCAATATCCTCACCTCCTCCCTGCGCTTCATCTTTCGAATTATCAAGCTAATACCTTAGACTTGTTTACCCTTGTCCACCCTTTTGGTCAATAGGGTGGACAAAAAAGGCAATTTCCCATATCATTTACAGCTACTCCTCCTACGTTAATAATTTCCAAGTCAATAAAAACGGGACAAATGAAAACAAAACCAAATAGAGGGAATAGGCCGTATCCGTACTTCATCCCCTCCGCCGTGTCCGATCAGGGGTCAAATCGCAACATTAACTACCCACCCCTGCTCCAAATGGACGAATTAGTTTTATCCGCTCTTGACACGTGGTTGACCCTGGCCTTGCCAAAGTTTATGTCTCAGTGCGAAAATATCACAAATGTAAGGGTTTTTGGTAAATTTCATTTTGCCTTTGTCTCCGAATTTTTTGCTTTGTGTGTCGTCACATGAAAAATAGTAGCATGGGAAAATTAGGAAACTGGGATTTCTTAGGCTTGCGAGGTCCTTCTTGCTTCCGTAGAATATTCCAGAATATTATCTTGACAAATTCCCAGCTTTCCGTTTTCGCATGAACAATAATTGGATTAAGGCTGTAATTTTGCAAACAAATTACCCACAAAAAAGTCATTTCTCAGCACGAAAGAAATTGAGCTTGAAACAGGTGTTTTGCACGAGGATTGAAACACCTTGTAATTTGCACCTGCCTGCCTGTAACAATGATGATGTGCGTGCGAGTGGTGCAATTGTTACATAAGAAGACAAAAAAATCTGTTGCCTGCTCTTGCTTGATCCATGAATAAGTGTTTACATTTTTTTGAATGAATGGGAACTGGATGTGTCACGGTGCAGTAATACAGCTTGCACTAATTGCATTCTTAATACGCCTCCGTCAATATTACCCTAGCTTAGAGATCTGGAATTAATTCATTTAATAAATTATTTTAGCTGGAAGACAGCCCCTCCACGCGCTTAAAAATGTTTGTACTGGGGATCCAAAAATACAAGCAACAATTGGAATTGAAAGGTTTGGAGAAAACCCAAGAAGTCACCAAATTATTGGTAATCAGTTTCATTCTGGATTCAAAATCCACATTTCTAAATGATTTGCTTATCTTTGTAGATGTTAGCAGAAACCATTCACACAATGCTAAATCGCAGGAGCAGCACGTCTCCCACTGCCACTACTGCAACCGCTTCTACTTCAAATGGGTAATTAATCTTTTACATTTAATCTTGCAGTTTTTATGCCAATGAACTATGGCAATGAAAACTCTACTTTTAGGGTAAAACGTTCTACATTAAAATTTTTATATTATATTTGGCATTTCCATCACAGGATCCAGCAATTTGTGGGAGTGCGAGTGTCCGAGTTTCGCAAAAATGCGGCGGAGGAGATCTCAAATAAATTTGAGGATACGGAGGACGCTGATTCAGGAATCAGCCTTTCCTCAAACCAAAATTCAGAATTAAACTCAGCTGACGATAGGTAATTTAAAATGTTATTGTTTAAAGTATTTAAATTTAAAGTTCGTATTTTGCTCCAATGAAATGGAAGAAGTATTTATTCAAACTCCATAATCCATTGGTTTTTTTTAGCTTCTCAATCAAGCAAGAGGAGCGCTTATGTTACAATATCAATTCGTCGGAATTGTATCAAACACAAAATCTGACGTCGCGAATTTATGAACCAAAGAATGAATACGAACCATCCTGGCGACCCTGGGTTGAAGACTCTCCGAATTTCATCGTATCAATTTCCGAACCAAAAACTAAGCCTGTGAGTGAATTCCCAACCACACCCTGGAGACCCTGGGCTGGAGGAGAGTCGCAAAATCAAAATCTTGAATTAACAATTTATGAACCAAAATCTGTACTTGCAGTTGAAACCCAGGTTATACCCTGGCGGCCCTGGGCTGGAGAGTCACAATTGAAAGTATGGACAAATTAGCGGGGTAAAAATAAAAAATGCAAACAGGTTTGTATAAAAAAAATTAAATTTCAGGTAGACGAATTGGAAACCAGTTTCCTCTGTAAAAGTCAACCGAAACGGGATTTAATTGTTGGATTACTCCCGAATGGAGCCATACTCAAATCCTTTCAGGAATTTGGATTGAATGCTATTTTAGAGAAACGGGATTTGATATTGGAGCATGGTCCGGGCACCGGGAAGACAACGACAGCATTAATTGGGGTTGTACACTCCATTGATATGGGCAATCATTTACCTCAAGCAATTGTAGTAGTTCCAACGGAAGCACACAATCAGGAACTTAAAAGAGTTCTCAACAAACTGGGTCAAAGGTTAAATCCTGAAATCCCTATGTATGTGAGTGCGGAAGAAACTCAGGATTCTCGGCCACTATCCGGATACGTAATCGTGGGAACTCCTGAGCAAGTTAAAAAATTGGTTAGCTCTGATTCCTGGAAATACAAGAATCGGAAGATTAAATTTCTGGTGTTTGACGGAATTGAGGAAATGCCGAATGAACAATGTCTACATCAGGTACAAATAGTAATACAAATATAGTTTTTATATCATCTAACTTATCTATGACACTACTTTTTTGTTGCTTAAGATTTACCAATTCGGAACCACTGGAGATACTCAAATAATCGTGCTGGGTCGCACGTTGAATTCTAGTCAAATGGTCCTTGCCCAAGGCTTCACTCCAAAGCAATGCCAAAAAATACCACCCGCGATTCCAATCCAAATTGCGGAACAGTTCTACGTGGTGAAGGAGTCATATCCACATGATATTTCTTTGCTGGTGGACATTCTTTTTGCGACGCAGGAGGATTATCCACTCATTCAAGTATTTTGCAAAGTCACAAATGCGAAAAATGTTTTCCACCATTTATTAAATGCTGGTCTTCATTGTGAACTTTACGTAAGCAGATGCTTCGACTTAACCTTTTATTACATGCAAAATATTGTTATTTAAATTTATCTATAAGGGTTTTGGGTTAGAGAGATTGATTTACTGTAGTGTAATAATAATACGCACTTTTAATTCCAGGGTTCAGACATTGATCTCACAATGCAAGCAAAAATATGTATCATTCCTGAACAAAACACACATTTCATTGTCCCCTTGCAAAGAGGTACCCTAGTCATCAACTACGACTGTCCATACACAAAGGAGTCTTACATTGAAAGGTAACATTAGCAAGTTTAACATTTAAGATCCCCATGTAATTGTGCTCTTATGTTCCTTCAACTAATAAAATAATTTAAACATTAGGCTAGGGATCCTTGACCCATTCAAGAAGGATAGCGATCCTTTGCTTATCGAAATGATTACATTTACCAATCCAGACGAAGTTAAAATCCTACAGGAAGTTGTAACACAGTTCGGAATCAACATACAAGATTTGAGGAAAACGGATTGGAGTTTATTTATTGAGCACATTGGACACGAAGAACACAACTTCACTCTTGATGGTAAATTGTTAAAACAAATACCAAAATGTTAATATTCTATTTAAAAAAAACTACACTTGTTCTATAGATTGAATCCGACTGATGATTGAGGCAAGACTTAAGCGACATTGCACGAAACGCAGATTGCACGCTGATATTACCTTGAATTTAATTTATTTTGTTCATTACGCTACATCATGCATGCAATATGCAACATGTTATATGCTATATGTGCCAGCAAGCTGTTGCATTATTGTGTGCGTATATGTACAAATTAATTTCTCGAGCTTTATCTGTGCTGTGTAGTATTAATAGTGAATTTAAATTCAGTTAAGCTGTCCTTCGTCTGCACTGTACTGATAAAAATTATTTTTATTTTTTATTTTATTTATAATTAATTAAGACCGAAATGAATAATAAATATCATAAAACATGTTTAATCGCCATAATTAGTAATCTACATTATAATCAAATCTTTGCATCAGTGCGCCTGTCATATTGAGAAAGTGATGCATATGTATAGTGGCTTGAATAAATAAAACCAGAATCATTATACAAATATATCATAGAATTAAAAGACCCACAGTTTTATTGTAAAACTCATAGCACGACGTGCGTGGAATCACATCTCTCTCAGAGAAGTTGAAACTATGCTAAATATTGACCAATGAGCCGCATTTAGGTCAGAGTCAGACGTTGAGATTTCATCTAGCTGTGCGTGTGTGTAGGATTTTATTTATGCGTGAGAGTGAGGTGGAAAGGAAAGTTAATCATTCAGGCGTTCAGCCTACTTACAACCTGAGACCGAGTGGTTTCTTGAATTAAATACTAATAAAACTTCAGAAACTAACTTGTGCATTTACTTTCTTTCTTCAAAATCAAAATTATTTCAATATTACTAATATTTTAAAATTATGTTGACCTTACCAGTCACACCACCGTATCACATTTCCTCAAACAATACTGTGTAGAACTGCTACATACACTCCTGTTGTGAAACCAAAGGTAAGAAGTAATTTATAATTAATTGAGTACTTGTACTGCTCAAACTATGAAGCACAGAGGAAATCAGTAGTTTAGCAGTATTTTATTAGTTCAACTTAAAATTCAAGTAATGAAAATATAGTTACAAATTGTGTTTGTGTGAGTAACAAAAATTAGGGACCCACTCAGCTCGACGTACAAATAAATAATGTCGTGAGTAGTTTATAATCTTCAATTCAAACCTTGGGTTTCAAGGAATTTCCTTTCTAAAACATTCTCGAACCTCATTGTTGTACATGTAGAATGGTATTTATTAATCTACCTTATGAACTGTAGATTGAGAATTGAATTTGCCTGCTGAATGGAATGGTATTCACAGCTATGCTACGTACAATTCATTTCCCATATGCCTTTACAGGGATATAATGCATGAGGGCCAGCATGTACAGGATGGGCCAGAGTTTGTGAAACCACTTTGAATGGCTGTAACTTGTAACTAACTTGGCCTGTAACAAACTACAACTCGGAACAAGTTTATTTTAGGTTCATTGGAAAGAGCAAGCAATTAAGTGGTAGGATCACAATCGCCATTTATGTGAACAATAATTTAATTGACCGCGCAGAGCTAAAATTAAACAAAAGAGTTTAATATGGGAGGGCATGACTGACCTAATTCCTGTACGGTTAAACTAAACTTGTTCCGGCAGTTCCGCTCGAGTTGTAGTTTTGTAGTTACAGCCATTCGAGTGGTTTCGATAACTCTGGCCCACCTTATGTATGAAAGTTTGGCGTTAAGCGCATTGAAACAGATCAATTAATATTGTATTTCATTCAGGTAACGAAAAAGATAGAGCGGAATGAATCTATATTTTAAATTTCACGCTAATGTGGAGGAGTTTTGTCAAAAGCACATAAATTGACAAACATAATTTTCACCTCTGTAACCTTTTTAAAATTCACACAGTATATCACACGGGTATGATGTCAATGTAAAGTTGTAATTATTTTATTTTGCAGTTTAATGTTACAATTTATTCTAATTTGTTGTTAGTCGTCACAATCAACCCGGGTTTTATTCCTTTTACCCACCAAGTGGGGAAAATTGGTATTATAAAGTCATATACTCTTTGTTTTTCAATTACGGATTTATCACTTCGTTTCAATTCAGCATTTATCATAGTTAAAACCATCCAAAAATTAATTGGCTTGTGGTTTAGTTCAAACGAAAACATTTCTTGGAATTGTAAGATTGGCCCAGAATGGTTATATCGTCTCTAACAATTCAATTAAATTCCTTTATTCAAGACTCAACGTCGTAAGCGTTAACTTATATAAATGACAAAAGTGCTAACCCATAACCCAACGCGTAGCTTAACCGTTAACTTATGTAACGTTGCTTCATTATTTACAGGAGTTTTCATTTCAGGCTATACTACTACACTAGTAACGCCGTAAGTGGTATTGTATAATATGTAATAGTGCAAGTGTGATATAGTGTTTTAGTTTTACTCAAACAAGGAATGGTTCAGGTTTTTTTGGTATACTTTACGTGCATTCGTTCTCGTGCAGAGCTTGGAATCACATTTAATGATATCGGAAGGAATGTGATAACCTGTAATATCGTTAACTATTACTACGAAGGAATCTAACAAGTGAGCAGTGCTATTTACTTGAGTCAGATTTTTTAGCACAAATATTTTGCTAAATGAAAATCTAACACTATTTTCTTTCCTCTGAATAGTCAAATCATTGGGTAAGACATCCTATTTCTTTATTTCAACGAATTTGACCACCGCTCTGACCAAATCCTCAGCATTTAAGTAGCCAAATTGAGAGTAAAGAAATCAAGGCTACGCTTTACACAGGTTTGGTTGCAAATATAAAAATGGGCTGATTTTGTATAATGATTTTTTTGCTTCATTAGTAAAGAAAAATAGCGAAGTTGCATTTGGCGAACATTGTTTCACTTCATCAAAACCCTTTGGCGATCCACAAATTTAGCTCCCACTTTCCCACCCCAGGAAAAGCAAACGGACAGCACTTTTGGTTCCATCTGTGCTGTGCAGCTGTGCTATTCTACAATGAAAGGGACGGGAAGTATTTCCTCTGCTTCGTCTTATACATCATCGTCCTCTCTGCCTGGAACTGATTTTTGTCAGAAGAGAAGGAACTCAAGTGGCTCAAGCGACTTTTCCTCAGTCCATTCCGATCTAGCTATTCCTCCACTCAAGTTATCGTATCAAGATTTATTTGTTTTGGACGTATTGGATACGTGTGCGAGTGTTATCCTACCATCTTATACTTCACGATTGGAAGAGTTGATACCAGCAGAGGCTAGTGTGTTTATTAATTTAATTATTTCGTAATTACAACCCAACTATTTGACTTCTGGAACAGTTGGATATTAATTTCTAAAATGGAGCTGAAGAGCATTAGCAGAGTGTAGTTTTACTTGTCCGATAATCATTAGTAAATTACAAGTAACAGAAGTAAGAAAGTTGACCTTAAACTTTCAGGTTATTTAATTTTCCAACTATTCTTGCGCATTTTACATTGCGTGAAATATTTGTCGTCGGTTTGTGTTGCGGGCATGTGGGCTACAGTGTGTTTTAAAGTCATTTTATTGATTCGACTGGTTTTAATTGTTTCGAGTTCCAGTTGGACGGTTGGACCCGCCCTGCATTGATTTTTTTATTAAATATTTTATTATAATTAAATATTTTACTATAATTAAACATTTTATTTTGCTAATTTTCAGATATTTCAGAACGATACCTGGAGGAAGACACTACTACTCAAGTGTATAGGTCGTCGCCTACTGAAGTGTAAACGATTTAAAGAATCATCAAAATCCAATCAAGTTCAACTAGCCCAAGTAAATATGATTAAAAACAAATTAAATCCAATCCAGGGTATCCTTAAGCATCCTACCGCACGCGCACACACCGATCGCAAAGGTTGGAATGTGTTGGCGTTGGAATTTTATTATTTTTGACTTTATAAATGTCTGCGCTATCGTACAGTGCAATACTATGGTGTAGGGCAGAGCCATTCTTTCCCTAACAAAGTTAACTGGTAAATCCAAATATTGGCAGCAAGCCAGTAAATTTTTACCTAGACCACTTGAATGACTGACACATCCAGGAAGTATGATCAATCTAAAAAAGAATATTCTTGCCTGGTAGTATATAGACCAAAATGAAGTTTGTTTATTTGAATTTGTCGCTTCCTACATTCCAGCCTCACAGTTACAATAACACTCACATACACATCGAATGATAAATTATTCCGTGCTTTAAATATTTTCTATTGAGCGGAAATAATATGGTGTGGGTTACTCTATTTGAATAGATGTGATTCCATTAGGAAAATTAGGATGATTGAGTAGGGACTTGTGTGAGTTAATAAATTCATTAAAGTCAAGAACACATGTTTAAACTAAACTGCGTCTACTGCGTGAAGGTAGGTAGTGTTAGTACTCCTTTAATACATTTTCTTGCCAAGTGTATAAGCTTCCTTAATGCATTATATAAATGTTTCACATATAACAAAGTAAGACAAATAAATCTAACTAATAAATGTATGGGAATTTAATTGCAGGCTGCAGCGGATAAAACTCCCACAATTCTTCCTCGCGAACAAGATAGCGGTGTAGATCATTTCAAACTGAAGAACTACAGGTAATATTACGCGTAACAATTGTCAATTTATTGGGGTTCTCCACCCATCGCGTATTTTATTAGTTGCACTGCACAGAAGTTGTAATTTGACTTTCGCGACCTACATTTGAAAACCTGACCTGTTCCTAAACGTTACAACCACCGACCTAAGCTTTGGAAATTTTAATTTCAGTTCCGCTCATACAGTCGACTCACCCAACGGCGTCTGTGTTACTTCCATTTCCGACCACTTAAAACATAATACACACAATCTAACAATGGTGTGCGCACCAAACGTTGAGGGTGGCGGCAACGGCAATCCACAATTGGATCAAATACATAACTCCTCCAAGGCACAACGGCAGCAAGTACGTGTCCCGTTTAATTTGAGCATCAATACAACTAACAAATTTAAAATATTTATGAAATCTTAATTCTAGGCAAATGGCCCAAGTGTGCTGGTCAGATTTTTACTAAGAAGTGATCTCCAAGACGGAATATCATCCCAAATAGAAAACCTGACACCATTCCAGGAAAACTGTATGCAAGCATTTTTGAACAGGAAAGATTTAATTGTGGTGTCCGGTCATGGTACAGGGAAGACGATTCTTGCACAAATCGAAGTTCTGCAGTCAATTGACTTGACAAATCATTCCTTGCAAGCCATTTTTGTAGTTGCAACTCCTGAAGCGGCCCTTAAAGCAGTAGAGAATATAAAAAAGCTGGGAAGTGGATTGAAAGCAGAAATTCCTCTCTGTCTGCTTGCCGAGTTTGCCGTTTCTATTGCTGAAAAGACTGGAGCCCAACTTGCACTTGGGCATATTATTGTTGGCACCGTGGCACAAATCCACAAAATAGTTATGTCCAACTTATGGAAATTCAAGAATCGAGATATCAAATGCTTGGTGTTGGATGGATTTGAAAATATGAGCGAGTCGAATCTAACGTACCAAGTTAGAATGATACAAACAAAACACAATTTTAAACTTTTATTTTCTACGGTTGAGAAATTTAACTCTGTTTGGAATTTAAGGTATATCAATTCGGAACGACTGGAGACACCCACGTAACCGTGCTCGCAAGAAATTTGAATTCTGCTCAAATGGAGTTTGCGGAACTCCTTACTCCTAAAAATCGTGAATTGTCTTTTGCTTCAATAGCAGACCTATGCCATCCCTCGCAATTTTACATTGAGAAAGTGGAATGCCCGTATGACAACATTTCATTGTTAATCCGAGTTCTGGAGCTGGCGCTGTATGGAAACTTTCAATTGACCAATGTTGTTTGCAAAGCCAGCAAGGCGCCACACATATTTCAACGACTACTTGAAGCGGGCATTCTTTGTGAACTTTACGTAAGAACAACCACTTAACTAATGTACTCGAGTTGAGGTACGAATAAACGTAACATGTTAACATAACTTATACATTATCTAGGGATTGGAGTATTTGCGAACCAAAACCAGGATATTTGTTGTTCCGGAGCACGAAGCAAACTTTGTACTTCCTAAAGAGGGACGCACCCTACTTATTAATTTCGATTGCCCAATATCAAAGGAGTCTTACGTGAACAGGTAGGACAAATTAAAATGTTATTTCTGGAGTCAATTTTATCGCAACCCAATCGTGAATCCTAGGCTAAGGATACAAGGAACACTCGATACTGATGCTGCCAAGGATCTCGCAAATGAAGCTCCCACCATTGTAGAAACAATAACATTCATGTATCCTGAAGAGAGCAACATCTTAGCAGGAGTTGTCAAAGGATTTGGATTAAGCATTCAAGATATAAGGTGCAAGGATTGGCAAATCGAGGAATCCTTCCGATGGTAAATCAAATCGACTTCTTCACACTCAACTCTAGTCTCTCAATTCGTCACTCTCATAGCGGATGATGGTCTGAAATCCAGCAATCATATGGCTTGCTTTATAAAATGCTAAAAACAACGCTTGCTTTGCTTGTTTGCTTAGAACCTCGAGTTTGACATTTAGTCTTTGCTTTGACGGACACCAGGTTGCAACTGGAGAATCCACTGATACAATGATACATGTATAATGCGGCAGCGGTGTGTAATGTCTTCGTCATTGACCCGTGTCAGATGCCTGAAAGTGTTGGTGGCTTTGCTTGTGTGATGTCAGAAACTGGATGTTTTTGAAATGTAAAGCGGAGCTAGACACCTGAAGGTGGGTCGCTTTGCTTGCTTGATATCCGAAACGAAATGTTTTTTTAAATGTAAAGCAAAGCTTGACTACTGACCACGAGGGGTGTTATATGTTGTTGGACAGTAACGCACAACATTAACAAGTAGTAGCTTATTGGAAGCTAGGCTTTTGGAATGGACTTTGTTTGGAATAATTTAGCTTGCTTTAAAGAAGGAGGAAGTTCCTTCGCTTTTCCACACTGGATAAAACCATTAGATATATTTACTGAACTATCAGCGGGTAGCTTAGCTTTGAGCAGAAACTCGAGTACTTTATGCGCCCACATGCATCGCTTTGACTGCTTTGCTACAGCCGCAGAAGACTGGACCAGAAGAGCCTTCAAATTAAATAAAGGAGACATTTCACATTTCATGGCCAAAAATTCACGTACCGTGTTTGATTGTGGATATTTCAATCAAACACGGTACGATGTTCAATTCAATTAACATAAAAAATATATATCTTCATTTCTTAAAATTTCAGAGAGTGAAATGATCAGAGTGCTGTAGAATTTCATGCAGTAGAAGCGTATACGATAGACAGATCGACGCTGCAGACGAGTGACTCAAATGACCAAATAGATGCCAGGAATACACCAGATGATTTACAAACAATCAATGTCATTATACTACTATTTTGTTTGTGGAAGGAATGTTAAGCAATCGAAAAGCTAGGAGAGATTGCTGGTTTAAATAATTTTATTATATTTAGTAGCTATGAAATCACACTTTTTAAATTTCTGACACTGAAGTCGCGTTGCGTGCGATGCAGTTTAAATGGTAAAAAAGCTAGGAGCCTTCCTTGGCAGAATGCAGGCAGCAGTAAATAGGATGCACACAACATTGAGATATAACCATGCGTTATAATTTTATAATAAACTAGCTGGAGCATTAAACAATAGTTTTATTTCATTAAAACAAGCCATACGCATACGTAATATGTATTTGCAATCTCTTGGAAGATGTGGACCTATAGACTAATGTGACGATTTCCCCTATAAACATAAACATACATACAATGTGACGATCGGAGAGAACATATCACCAGCATAGTTTATGGAGCCAGTGGGTGCTGCTTTTTGCGAATATAAAATTCGCATGGGTAAGTGCAACCCGATATTCAGAATCAACTAGTAATTCGAATATTTGAAAGGAAGTAAACAAGTGCTTTGTTTGTAATGCTAAAACTTGTCAAGTAAATTACTCTATCAATAGACGCGAAACGGCACGGAAGCCCCTCAAAGCCGGCCCCTTGAAAAACGCCCTTGAATGGAAAAGACACCCAGAATAATCACGCTGGCCAATTATTTAATCATCTTACCAAAGAACTCCTATAGTTGTTCATCAGAGAGGAGAGTTTAGATTAAGATTGTCCTTTATGAACCAAACGTCCGTGTAGATTAAGATTACATAGATAATTTGCGTCATATTTTATAACGCACGGCCGCCCGGCCCGGAAACGAGTATCGCCGACTTTGCCTTCGGAGCTTGTCTTCTCCCTCATTTGAATATCCTATCTCAGTTCGTGCAGTTGAGTTGCGGTGGAGCGGTCCATGGTGTGATTTCGACTGAGGAAACATTTACTCAGGTTGTTACTTGCATTTAACCGGTTTTAACCCTACACTTTTAAAACATGACGAAAGGAGTTGACTCTGACCCAGATACCAAACTGGACCCGGCGCGAACCTTTGGGAAAGCTCGTCAGGTGACTGATTATGAAAAGGTTAGCATTAATTAACATTATTATTTCATTATTATATCAATCATTGGCTGTTTGGTACATTTCGGCAGCTGTCAATACAGAATACAATTAATTTAATGGGTTTTGCCTCTGCGGCAGGAGAGACTGGTGAGAAATATCCGAAGTCTCCTTGTGGATTCATCAGACCTAGAGACAACTCAAGAAGCCATAGTTCAACATTTTATGAAGAGCCTGTGAGTTTTGAATTCAACAATTGCAAAAATGATATGATTTCCAATGTATGCTATAGCTTTGTATTTTGTGAGGTAAATTTAGCTTTTTGTTACCAGCCTTGAAAAGTTCAAAAGCCTGGACGATGCTTACAATAAATACAAGATGATTGGGCTCTGTCCTCCCCCTGTTTGTCCAGTTAAGATTACAAATCCAAGTAAGTATGTGAAGTGAATATCAACGAGTGGTTGAATTTCAAAATAATAATGTTTATGAATTATTAAAAGGGTCCAAGGAGGCAGAAGTAGTTCACATTGTTGATTACGCCGGAATGACTAGTGATGAGGTTAAAAATTACGACGGACGTTGGGGCGGCGAAGAACAGCTTCGTGCAACAGAGAGATTTGCGAATCCGAGGCCCAGGTCTAGAAACCCGTCGACACTTTCCGAAGAACATTCTTGGATCTGGGAAGGAAACGGCGACTAAAATGTGTTCATTTCCGACTTTCCGACCTCGAAATTGCGTGAAGCAGGAATGCAGCACGATATTTCAAAATAGAGAAAGGAGAAATGCCTGGATGTTCTCAGCTAAGGTAGCTAGGTAAACATCAACTACTAAGTTTACTACTTCTGCTAGCAATAAGTTTCATTATAAATCAACTTCTAATTCTAAGTATGGGAATTTGTATGTTACTTAAAATAAGTGTTTGAAAAGTGTAAGCAAATTGACATTTAATTAAAAATCCGTAAAATTATTTACAGTCTTGAAGCAACTTTGTTAAAGTTAGTTAGCCTACTTTAACTGTACTCAACTAGCCGATATTCCCTCCCACGGTCAAATCTTAACAGTATAAGGCAGGCAACCAGTGCGTGGAACTGAATAAAAAAATCAATTGCAACTCCTATGTAGAAAGAATCCAAATGCAGGATTTGAGTTCGAATCTCATGAAAACAGGATGGAAATTTGTTGTTCAGTTCTGAGGCGAACATTACAGTCATCACAAAGCACAGGATCAAAGTTATATTTACTCCAATATTGAGCGTAAACCATATCTTAGTCCTTTCTCTGCATCCCTACAGATTAAGAAAATGACGGGTTATAATTCCTAACGATTTTACAAGTTTTAAATTGTATGCAAATTTTATTTGCAACCTACCTGTAATGGAGAGCCTAGTATGACGGCTGCTGATGCAACTTGAATGACTTCTACAAGCACAACAATGACCGTTGCGTGGAACACTACAGTTCTGAAGGATTCAAAGGCTTCCTTGCCTGTGTATGGGACAACAGTGTCATTTGAATCGGTATAGTTGTCACACCCGTTTGACTCAAATGTATTGTTGGCCAATTCATTGGAGAGACACGTCCAACCGGAAAGTGTAAACGTGGAGACTCCCAGTACCTTTTTTCAATAAATTGAAAGGGAAAAATATTTATCGCATAATTAAATTCTAAAAATATTTGAATCTGGGAACTTACAAATGTGCCAAACGAGACTACTCGCATTCCAAAGAAGAGATCCATGATAAAGATGTGATGTGAAAACTGAATTTACAATTTAACTTTATCGAAAGTATGCAAAAAAATGAATGTAAAGTATTATCCCTCTTCTGGTCACACTACATATATCCTTTAAGAAAGCAGACACAGTCAGAAGACAGGCTGGAACGCCGAGCGACTTGATTCATATCACTTACTTCGGTTTTCCTCTCTGGAAATGTGGTTGGGTATTTATAATCGCAAAACCTCCAAGAAGGTCCAAATGCAGCGGGATGCATGGCATAGGTTGTTTGTTCGTGTATTGACTACATGATTGTCATTCTAGGCACAGCAATTTGCTCTTTTTACGAATAGTATTAAAATGTACAAAATCAGTATGTGAATCGTGAATGTTAGCAATGCATTTATGGTTTCAATCAGGAGTTTCAACACATGTATATGCCTTAACACTGACTAATTGAGTTCACTAGGTTAATTGAATTGCCAGATCGCGAGAAACCGCGAAAACTTATTTATGGCGATTGCAATGTCTAATTAAGAGTTTACTTCAAAGTGCTTATACTCGTATTATAGGTTAAATATTGTTCAAAATACAAACTTTCCCGTCTACTAAATAGAACAGGCCGCGATTCAAGTACATTTCAGTCAATTATAATCATGGAGCTCTACACCCCCTCTTCTGTCACATAGTGCGGTTTTGATTTGCTGGTTTTGCTATTTGATATCTCATCAGTATCACCAGAGCTAGAACTAGACGATACAGTCTTGATTCTAGAAGTTCTAGCTTTATTACCACCACCGCTACTGTTCTCGCTCCATGAAGAGCCTGACCCAGTTTGCTTTGTTTTTGTAGTGTCGTCCGAGCTTCCACCCGAACCGCTTTTCCTCGACGCCGAATTCCCTCCAACTTCCTTGTATTTAGTTTTTTTAATCAAAACCCTTCGGGAACCGCTGCTTTCTCCGCGACGACCTTCTTCGTCATTGGATTCCGTAGAGCTTGTTGCCTTTAAATTCTTATCCGTCTGGGAACTACCTCCACTTCTTCTGGAGTGGCCGTCGGCGCCGCCGTTGTTATTGTATGTCGTTGTTTTCGATGAATAAGAACCTGAATTTGAATCGTCCACTTCGTCATCATTGCCTCCTTTGCGGGTCTTGTTGAATTCCTTTCTCTGCCATCCAACACCAGGTGGGCCCTTAAAGCTAGATTCCTCTTCTGCGATTTTCATCATTAGTTTTCTTAACCGCTCCTTTCTTTCAGCGTCACTGCTGTCTTTTTCATTTTCCGGTGCGTTTCTGTCAGAGCCCCTGCTTTTTGTTACTTTTAATACTCTTCTGCGTCCGACCCAGCCGGGCTTGTCTTCTAAAACTTTAATTATTCTTTTTCTGTATTTCGTTCGTCGAGCATTTTTTCTCAACCGATCGTTAGAATTTGACAGGGTTGTTATGGCTGAATTTTTGGAGGCAGTGGTGAGGTCTGGCTCAATATCATCCTCGTAGTCCTCATATTCATTTTCACTGTCGGTTTCTTCAGCGGTTGAGGATGTATTTCTTTTTTCTGTTTCTCGAGTTCTTTTTACTTCCAGCGGATGCAACTCCTTTGGTTCTCTACGTTCAGAAATAGTGGTCTTTTTATATGTGGTTTTGCTGAAGGATTTGTCTCGTCCCGAATTTACGCTGCTCTTACTTGTAGTCGAAATCTCACTTTTGTGAGGGGCTTCTGTGACTGTACTTTGAGATGTTTTTGTCTCAGTCTTACTTATCGTCTTAGTTGATGTCCTTTCCTTCTTTGCATCAGGTTCTCCGGGACTGTCATCGGTTTCCATAATTACTCTCTCAAAAGACGTTCCCTGCGGGTTGCCGCCTTGCTTATCATCTTCGGAATTTGGTTTTGAGATGGATTTCTCACTTTTCGGCTCCTCTGTTCTTCGCTCAGTTTTTACGACTTTGTAGTATGCTTCCCGTGGTTCTGTGTCTCCCTTTGAAGGTTTGGTATCTTCAGATTTAGTATTACCTTTGGATCCTCCTGTTACTGTTTCTGTTTTCTCAATCCTTGTGTAAGCTACTTCGGGCTTTTTTTCCGGCTCGGTTCGTGTACTCTCATTGTCCCGTGTCACCTCAGCTCTTTTGGATTCATCCTTCCGCGATTTTCCCTCTGATTCTTCTGTCTCCCAACTCGACACAATAGTTTTCTCTTTCGCTTCCTTATCCTTCTGGGCCGGTTCTTCAACGGTGCCATCTTCGTTGATGGTAATAACCCGCACTTTACTTGGCTTCTTTTTCTTTTTCTTAATTATAATGACTTTCTCTTCATCCTCGTCTTCATCATCCAGTTGTGCATACTTTTTCCTGTGGACATGCTGGCCACTCTCTTCCGAGTGTGCATCTGTTTGCCTGTGTACATGCCGGCGATCGTCATCCACATTCGTCATGGTGTGATGTCGCCTGTGATCATCATCGTCGTTGTGATAGTGTCTTCCATAATCTCGGTCGTCCTGGTTGGAATGGGAATATATTGGGCGTTCCCTGTATTCGTCGTTATAATTGTCTCTTCTATTTTCATAACGATCGTCTCTTCTATTTTCATAACGATCGTCTTGAGGCCATCTCTCTCTACTGTCTCTGTAATCATACTTAGGTTGCATCCTCGAACTCTTGCGAGTTTCGTAATATTCTTGAGCTGTTCTACGATATTCTGGGTACGAATCTCTTGGTCGGTAATCTGTTCTCCGTGACGTCTCAAATTTTCTTCGTCGATCTTCTTCTTCAGAATAGTCTTTCTGGGGTCTCTGTGAATTACTCAACCTTACTTCCTCCGTTGCTTCTGATTTCCGTTTCGGCTTTTCTGTGAGTGGTTCCTCATCTTCATATTTTTGCTCAGATTCCGTTTGTGAAGAATGATCGGAGCGCCGTTCTGTTGAAGCTTCTGAATTTCCGTATGAATGTCTTCGCCTTGTCGCTTCCGTTGTCATTTCCTCCGACTCAGGCTCGGTTTTATGATCGGAGCGCCGTTCTGTTGAAGCTTCTGAATTTCTGTATGTATGTCTTCGTCTTGTCGCTTCTGTTGTCATTTCCTCCGACTCAGGCTCGGTTTTGGTGTATTCCCCCTGTCCTGTAAATTTTGTACCGGGATGTTGGGTATTATCGACACCTTTTCTCTCCTCCACTGTTTCCGGCTTGTGTTTAGGTTGTTCTGTCAGTGGTCCCTCGTCGCCGACCTGTTTGTGTCTAGTTTCAGATTGATCTGCCCGGGATTTGATTGAGGCTTCTGGATTTCTGTATTCCTTCCACTTTTCTGTTGTTGTTGTTTCCTCCGTCTTACTCGTAGGCGTGTTTGTGTACGTCTCCGTTTTAGTTCGCTCCTCGTGCTTTACAAATGTTATGCCAGTGTTACTTTTAGGCTGTGTGGCAGTATCAGTTATTTGTGTGTCTCTTGTTGTTTCAGAGGTGCGTTCAGGCTCTTCTGTCTTTGTCTTCTTTTCGACGACACTTTCGTATTTAGTTTCTGGTTGTGCAGTGGAGCCTGTGCGTCGTTCGGATGAGGTTTCTTGATTTTTATAATGAGTTACCTTTGATTTCTCTGTCGTTGTCTCTTCTTTGAGCTTACCCTTGGGTGTACCGCTGTTCGACTCAGTTTTAGTGCGTTCCTCCTGCTTTATGAATGTTGCATCCGTGTTACTTTTAGGTTGTTTGGTCTTGTCTTCTTTTATCTGCTTCCTTGTTTCAGACATTTGTTCAGGTTTCTCTGTCTGTGTTTTCTTCTCGACAACACTTTCGTATTTAGTTTCAGGTTGTACTGTCGGGTCGGCGCGCCGTTCATTTGAGGTTTCTAAATTATTTTGAGTAGCTTGTTTTAATTTTACTGTTGTCGTTTCCTCCGGCTTACTCACAGGCCTGTCAGTGTGTGATTCGGTTTTGGTGTATTCTTCCTGTTTTGTAAATTGTGTAACACTGCTAGTTTGAGGCTGGCTTTTCTCGTTGTCAACTTTTGTTTGCATTGTTGATTCAGGTTTAGGCTTTTTAGTTTGTGGCTCTTTATCGACAGTTTGTATAGGTTGGTCTTTGCGCGATTCTGTTGAGGTTTCCGAATTTGTCTGTGTCGATAACTTGGTGGTCTTTTCTGTTATCGATTCTTGTCTGTCCTTAGTTTTCTCCTTTGTAAATGTCCATTTTGTACTCTTTGGTTGCTCGGTAACTTGTTCTGTTCTTTCCGTCCTGCTTGTTTCTGTAAATGTTTGTTTTGTACTTGTCTGGTCGGTGTTTGGTCTGGTTGTTCCTCTTTTTTCAGTCTCAGGCGTCTTTGAAATTGAATCATTTTGTCCTGACATTTCGTTGACTTCAGTTTTGGTAACTGTCGACTTCGGTTCTCCTGTATTTGAATCCGATCTTTCATCACGAGTTTTCCCTTCTGTGATTTTCGTAGTCTTTGTACTCTCTGCACTTAGTTTTTCTTTTTCCTTAAATGTTGAATCGGTTAAAGTACTGCCAGTTTCCTGTCGTTTAGTGGTCGTTTCAACCACATTGTTTTGTGCGCCTTCACTTTTGGGCGCATCTTTTACCTCGGTCACGGTCGGGGACCCCGTCGTTGGTTTCACGTCATTTCTCTCTTGTGTGCTAGTGGCTTTGGTTTCTGTCACAGTTTTAGCAGTAGTATTTGGTTTATCGCTTCGTTTCGCGGACTTTACTGTTTCACGCTCAGACATCTGCGATTTCGTCTCGAGTTTACGGTTTCCGTCTGTTTTTTCGAGTCCTTCGGTTTCCGTCGTTTTCGAACCGGACTGAACGTTCGTCTTCCGGTCTTTGGGTTTGGTTTGGCTTTCTTGTACTTCGGTTTTTTCGCTTTCCTTAACTGAATTTTTGTTTCCAGGTTGCGTAACTTGTTTTCCACCAGCGAACACACTTTCTGATTCCGTGTCATCAGATTCACTCTCCGATTTTTCACTACCAATCCCACTCGCAGATTTTGAATTATCAAACTCAGCCGTTGATTTTGTAACACCAGACTCACTCTTTGATTTTCCAATACCAGTCCCAGTTGCCGAATTTGAATTACCAGACTCAGCCGTTGATTTTGTAAGACCAGATTCGCTCTCCGATTCTGCACTATCAGACCCGGTCCCTAATTTTTCACTGCCAGTCCTTGTCGCTGATTTTGAATTACCAGACTCAGCCGTTGATTTCGCAATACCAGATTCACTCTCTGATTTTGTATTGCCAGATTCACTCTCCGATTTTTCACTATCAGACCCAGACCTTAATTTTCCACTGCCAGCCCTTTTCGCTGATTTTGAATTACCAGAATCAGTCGCTGATTTCGCAACATCAGATTCACTCTCCGATTTTATACTGCCATATTTACTCTCCGATTTTTCACTATTAGACCCAGACCTTAATTTTCCACTGCCAGCCCTTGTCGCTGATTTTGAATTACCAGACTCAGCCGCTGATTTCGCAACACCAGATTCACTCTCCGATTTTATACTGCCATATTCACTCTCTGATTTTGAACTGCCAGATTCACTCTCTGAATTTTCACTCTCAGACCCAGACCTTAATTTTCCAGTGCCAGCCCTTGTCGCTGATTTTGAATTACCAGACTCAGCCGCTGATTTCGCAACACCAGATTCACTCTCCGATTTTGTACTGCTAGATTCACTCTCTGATTTTGAACTGCCAGACCAAGTCCCTGATTTTGTGCTACTAGACCCAGTCGCTGACTTTGAATTACCAGACTCAGATTCTGAAGCTGATTGGTTTCCGCTGTACATCTCTCTTCTGTCATCCGTTGCGGACTCGTTTTCCGAGTAATACTCCTCAACCCCAGTATATTCCAAACCCTCCATCTGTACCACATTACTAGCGGAAGGCTCCTCCTCACTTTCCTCGCCGTTACTCTGCTCATCAGTAACAACCGTATCAAGGTCTTCAAATATCAAGATTTTTTCAAACGAACTCTTATCCGCCAATTCTTCCGTCTCCTCTTTAACCTGACAATTAACAAAAGAGTAAAACGAAATCAAATCAAAAAATAACAATTAGTAGACACCTGCACTCCATTCTCCTTCCGCCAGAACGTGTACTCCATACTGGTGAAATAGGATTGATAAAATCTGGTTTTGAAGGCTTCTTCCTCCATCAGCCCTTCTTCCAAAACATCACAGGGATCGTCCTTTGCGTCCTCTTCCTTGAATTTTTCGTCGTGAGTTCTACTTCGATACCATTTTGATCGTGGTTTGGTTTCTCTCTTTGTCCTACTTCGTCTAGTGCTTTTCTTGTAGCTGTAGTACTCTTTAGTTCCTTTACCGAATGACTTTGAGCTGGAGCTTTTGGACAGTTTAAATGAGCTCGGGGGTGGAAGTCTGTATACACGGCGACGGACAAAACGGATTTTTCCGGTTTTGGTTCTGTACCATTGGACCAAGAATATTTGTTGGAGTTTGAATTTCCGGGTCACAATGTAGTGCTCAACTTGACCCGTTTTTATATTCCGGTATTTGAGTTTGTAACTCCGAGTAATGAATTTGGCAGGACAATTCTTGGGCTCGGGCGGCCGTGTCGTAGTTGTTGTAGTTGATGTAGTTGCAACGGATTTTCTACCACCACCAGTAAATTTTGATACAAATCGTGGTGGTTTTAAGGTTGTCGTTGTCGTTTTAGCTGTGGTGGTGCCTTTGTTAATCAAGTCTTTAACCGGTTTTGATTTATTGTCGTCATCGTCGCTTTTCTTGTCATCTCTCGAGAACAAATGGAGAATTGATACTGCACAAATAACAATGAAGTTTCAAAATGCGAAGAAAGTTTTTCTCATCTGCGATTACTTACGTGGAAATGGTAGCGCTTTGGTGTCAGACTTTTTTAAAGGGCCTACTTGGATTATCTCTAGTAAGTCGGCCGCATCCTGCGAATTACAATACATTTTACAAGTGAATAAGTCTGTCAGTAAGTGTTGTTCCCAGATATTGCAGTGCCACATTATTGTTACAATATCTTGTTAATTTACTATTCATTAAAACTTACAGCCTTCTCAATAATCGTGGTTGTAACGAAAAATAGAACTAGAAACCCTAGCCGAAACTTAAATCCCATTGAAATTTCCACGGTAGGATGACACTTGCGAGTGGTTAGCACTAACTTTGGAACTCTCTGGGATATAATTATTGGATGCAATTCTCTGTACGTGTATTAACATTGGGACTAGTTACAAAAGTAGCCGATTCGACATTTCGAAAGTGAATGACTGATTTTAATGGAATTTGGCATAATAAACTTATTGGCGTCATACTAAGCTATGCTTCGTCATTAGGGTTGCAAATAAGTTAATTACTTTTCAAAGAAAGGACAACAAAGTAAATGCAGTTTTATGGAGCGGGCACTATTGCTTTCAACATGACAACATGTGTAATGACATAATCGAAGCTTTCTGTTCGGGAGTAGTCTAGTTTTACTTTTAGCGGTCAATTGAATTTTTTGATGCGTAGTTCTCACTGGCAAATCGTTAAACCCTTTGGAGCACTGGAGTGGGCAAGCGTTATACCCACTAATGTGCATGAACACAAACTCTGCTTTTTAAAACATTTAGCCTCTACCATATCCAAAAACCTAAGGCATTTACAAGGGGCAGGCCAGACACCTGTTAGCATGCTACTACGCATGTCATTTACACATTACAAATATGTATCGTTGCCTCGTATGACCGATTAAACAATATTTTAGGAGGGTATGAAAAAAGAAGCTTAATATTCTGCATTTGTCTTTCTTTTAATTAGTAGCGCATGCATGCGCTTACAACACAACACATCCTTCAACATTACAGAATCACAAAGTAACACTGCTAATTCTACTAATAAACTCAAGCCAACTACGCTGGATAAAAGTCAAACTCATTTTTGTTGCAAAAACCTTATACTTTAAGCTCATCAGACTTCTCGATTACAATTCGTTTGTCAGTTGGACCATCGCCAGTCTGTTCTTCATCCTCGCTTAGATTTGGAGGTGTTTGTAAAATCCTGTCTTTTTGAAATTCATAATTACAAATGTCCAACTTAATCACTAGATTAGGATCTACCACCGGAAACAATCTCTGCTGCTGCCTGTCAAATGCTTTGCTCAGTTGTAGTTCATCCTTATAATTGTCCAATCCTACAATTCCAAATTGATCCTTAGCTGGTGTAAATCGTTGAACGGAGCAATCGGAATCCTCATCCGAGCTGAATGTCAATAATCCGAATTCTTGACTGAAAATTTCTATGTCAGGGATTTCCGGGATCCATTCCTCTGGCAAATTTTCATCCAAAACGCACCCCTCTGCCTCGCCACTTCTACTGATGAAACTAGAATGCACTACAAGATCTGGTGAATTCCTGTCTGATGTGTTGCTGAGCCAGGGGTCACCAAAGTTTCTTTCGTTGAATTCGGGGAAGCCACTGTTGCACCCGAGACTTACAAATGGTAAGTGCTCCAACTTCAACTTTGGTGGACGACTAGATCTTTTATATGACTTTCTTTTTGGTTTAGCCACCAGCATTTCAAAGCACACGAGGAAGGCAGTGCTGTAAGGAAAAAAATAACATGAGCAGAATCCATTCAACCTTCCCCGAAGCTGTCAAGTATAACTACTAGTTGTCCATTTTGTCTATTTTTTAATTGGAGCCCGGTCTAGCTAGCAAAATTCAGTTTCTAAAATTGTTAATGGTAAAAACAATTACCAATAATAACTATTGCTTACAACCACTTGGTTTAACTCAAGCACATTAATTATTATACGACTGGCCTATTGAAATTATGTATCTTCAATACTTAAGCAGAAAAATAAGTAATAGCACCAGTGGCGTATTAAATTTGATGATCCTCGTAAGTTGAGGGCAAGGGTGATTGATTAATCTTAAATATGAGATGCACTCTCTGCGACATGCATTATGGATATTCCGGGTACTTTAATTTTACACCACAAATAATGAACAAAAGTATCTTGCATAACATTAGCTTCGAGCCTAACATCGCACCGCTAAGGCTACTCTGGAATACGGATAAGAATTTGCATTGGTTGCATCTTGCACGCAAAGGAAATTGTAAAATTGGCATTCGACACGGCCGGCGCGCTGTCTGGAACGGTCGTGTTGTTGTGGCGCAAAAACTACGCAGAAATTTCCATCCCGTCATCTCATATCCCTTATCTGTCTTCAAGTTAATCAACTCATAACATATGACGTATTCACGTGATCAATTTCCAAACTGTCTGCCAAGAATTGCATTTTTGGATTTGTTATTTTATTTTAAAATAAGACTACTTAAACGCCGTTTGATTTTATGCTCAAAAGTAAGCACATTATAAATGTGGTGCAGACATATTGGAAATCGTGGTGCCATGCATAAAAAAGCAAAACAGTAAATTACCAGCTTTGCAAAATTATTGCAAATATCTGCTCTTAACAGACAATCAAACATAATATGTGTGTGCATTTTTTGCTTAATGCAAACGGATTATTTAAAAAAGGAATTGGTTGAAATCTACCCAGAGCCGAGGTTCAAATTTTAAACAACTCCCGATTCAAATTTGGGAAGCCTTACCGATTTACGCCCGTGTCCACAAGTCTAACTTGCACCCAAATGTCCGCAAATTCGGATTTGGCTGTTAGCACTGGGTCACCTTCCTCAATATTTTGTTTTCTTGAAGTTATTCTTGTAAGAACTAGGTGTAGGCGGTGTAGGAACTGATATGATAATTAACGTATCACAGCAATCGGTCGTAGATCACTAGAGTGATTTAATCCGTTAGGAGTGAATGTGGAGGGAATTTAAATAAATGTCGGTCGGTTTGGTAGTTGATGATTAACTCCGCTGCTCTTTTGTGCTATCCGTTGCCAAAACTTATGCACGCACGACTTCTGACGTCCCAAGACAAACGCAAAATACCAGGCAAGAGTTTACCTACCATAGTAAAGTTAACGCATGGCTCGCAAACGCATCTTCCAATTTATGTACTTTTCTAACGATCTAGCGCCCGTGTATTTTAATTTAATGCTCCATCCGAATATTCTACATCCTGTGTGTCCTTCATGCGGTCCTCCTAAATTTTGCTATTTAATGAACACGCAATAATTGAAAATAGTTGGAAATTGGAAATTGGTGACAAGAGACACGAGCAAACGGGATAGTCATTTAATCCAGCCGCATAACAGTGCTAATTCAATTCAATTCATGGCTTTATTATGCTCGTGTCGTAAGAATAAACTTGTGTAAATAGAATGTAATAGAAATTTGCTACGTAGTATTTTATGAACTGCTGAAATGGCACAAAGTGAAACGAAGCAGGACGCCGATTTGATGTAAACAAATAATAATTTCAAGGTCCGATGCTTTGCTGGATAAAAAATAGTTACACTAGCCTCAACTACACCTTAGCCTCAACATAGGACGTAGTGGAATCAAACAACTCTGAAATAAAAAGAGTCGGATAGTGTTGGGGGTTTATTTTTTACACGTTGCTTGCTGAATTACATCAGCACTGGAGGATCTGAATTTTAAAATATAGCATGTGTTGTATTTTGAAAGAGTGTGGCAGTCAGCATTTATTGTATGAAGAGGGCCGTAAGGGACAACGCAAATGTGGTTACTGCTAGTAATGCCAGAAGAATTTCTCGGAATTGGCTTTGCTGTAGATTAAAAAAAATAAAACCCGTAAAAAACATGATGGTTATATATTTTCGCTTGTGTAATAATTTGGCTCACCGGAACTGGGATATCATCAAATCGAGCTTGAACTGTTGGGAAGTGCCTTCGCCTTGGTCTCATACCAAATTTTGAGTCCAACATGCAGACATGTACCTGCAAATTAGAACAGAAACTCACAAATAGAATTCAACAAAATGGATAACCTTTCTTACCGTCATAACAATTGCGAACAAACAGTGGAGGCAAATTTGTAGATCAACTAGTAATTTCGGAACGAATCCAACACCCGGAGCATGGTGCATTGTAATGTCTAATCAAGAAGGCGTTCACATCAGACAAGATCAAAAAATTATCTTAAGAATAATTCAAAAAGAATATCTTACGTGCTAAAATTATAGTTAAGTATCCCAAGCACCCATGGACAAATTCAACGGTCAGATTGAGCCAATGATGTTTATTGCGTCCCCATGAAGTGAAGTAGCACGTAGCCAAAAGGAGGATGTATACACGACCCAAGTACACATGGGCAATGTGGCCCTGATCCGGGCCTTCTATGAATGTGCCGAAGTAAATCAGAATACAGCAAGCCATCATTCCCAATAAATGCCACTGGAATTTGAGTAAGTTCAATGATAAGTTCCCTAGGATGCTCTATTTTTGTAGACCTCTTACCCAAAACCACATTTTGACCCCTTTGTAATTATCCAGATTGAGGGTTTCCTTATAAAATCTGGCGATGAATGTATTAATGGGAATAAGGCAGAAATTGGTCATAATGAGAATTCCGCCATGATAGTGACGTTTGAAGATTGGTGGAGGGCCTTCCGTAGTAACTGGAATTACAGGGACATACGGTTCTGGGCATTTGATTTCAGAGCATCGGAGGGCATCTGGACTTTGTTGTAATGTGTAGGCATGTTCCCCGTTATCAATCATGAGTGGACTACAAACAGGTTGATCAGGTTCAAAACACATAAATTCATATAAATACTCAAAAATTTCTCCAATTTCCGTTCTCCGAGGATTCTCCTCCTTCCGAGTACACAGATCCACGCCTGGACTCATTTCCATTGGATTAAAAACCGGAGGATGAACGACTTGAATGTCCCGAGCGGATGCAGCATGACACCATGTACCATACATCTCTTGATGGTGGAAGAATCCCCGAAAAATTGGAGTGGGCAATGATTCCGTGTGGTAAGAGTGACCACGAGAGTGGGCTTCATATGGTCCTAATTTGACTACGTCATACACACTCGTTTTGAAATCATGGACGGCTAGCAAACTAAGTAAAAACATTTATTAATTACTTTCAAGTTCAAACTTGAATGATTGTCGAAATATGAGATTTACTAGAATTCTAGACGACGGGTCTCCAAACAGGGGGCACTCCACCATCGAAAATTCCCATGGACTTCACTTCGCGTACCGGCGGGTTTAATGTGGTTTTGATCATCATCCATTTGCGCCATTTCATGGTGGTAGACGAGGACCGTTGGGTGCTGTGTGAATGCAAGGTCAAAGGTGAAAAGTAAAACATTGAAATCGATACTTTTTGTTATAAAAACCTATTTTACTCACCACTGATTCCAACACGGATCGCTTCCGACAAGGAACTATCCTTCCCCAGTCTTTACGCTTGCAGTCATTACACTCAAATTCGTCGTCAATGAAAAATTGTCCAGTTGGTAGTCCGATCCCTTTTGGATTGTGGTTAGCCTGAAGAACCATGCCTTGGAGTTCAAAAGGCTCCCACATTTCGTAAATTCCTGAACGAAAAATCAGCATGTCAAAGTTTAGAGCGAAAAATTCAATCAAATTCAATTTACCTTCCCTGGGATCCCGTCGCTTCTCAGCAAACACCATCACGTGAACGTATTTAAAGAGGCGACTGACATACTTCATGTAAGGAACTTTGTACGGAGGATGTCGGCAGTATTTAACGTCCGGGCCACAGTCGCTCAGCGGAATACACCACGGGTCCAATGTTAGCATGCCGTTAGTAGTTGTATTGCAAATGACTTCCGCATTAATCGTTTGACGAGAATAAATTTCCTTGAATTCAATTCGATAGCGAAACTCTTTTGGATTGTTGATTTTGTAGCGACGATCCCTTCGAAGAAGTGGAGTCAGTTGCGACAATGGCCATTCATGTAATTCCGGTTCATCGTAGCCCGTCACACACCAATTCACCTCTCGGTGTCCTAGGATACTTTTAGTTTTTATAATCCTCTTATTCGATGGTGGTTTTGTTGTGGGCGGTGCAGCTAGGTCCTGGTGTATGGATAAAACCAGTAGCACGAAAATGAAAAAACGAAGCATTTTCAGTGCAAAACTTGAACCCGGAACTTTCAAAAGCAATGTGGAGTGGAGGCTGGGACACTTTGACCTATTCCTTGCAACCCAATCAACAAACGTCGATGTTTGACACAAATTATCACCATGCCGTTTCATGATATGTGACTTTTATGAAACCATTTGAGTTGTACCGATTTCCAGCAAAATATTGTAAAGCACAAACTCTAATTACGTGTAAATGATATTAAATGAATTATGCGCATTATCCTTCTCATACAAACAAGCAAAAAACAATGCATTATATCAAAGGATCACATAAATTAAGGAAATGCCAAAACGGAATAATTAATGCATAAATAAAGTAATTTATTTGGTCAGTTTAAAATTTTGAATTTTTGGATATGTTATAATTTTGCTTTAATTTGGAGTTGAGCCGAGGTCAGTCATGGGGAGCAGGAGCGGGATAAAATTAACATTTCTTTGTCTCTTCTGGTTTCTCGCATGAGTCTTCCGGTGGCGGTGGAGGTGGTGGAGGAATAGTTGGACATTCAGGGGCAACAACTGGGGGAACTTCACATGTCGGTTCAGATGTTTTGACCTCCTCAGCTGGTGGTGGATTGCAAGTGTCCGCCTCCTGAGCAGGTTTCGGCTCAATTGGATCAGGCTTCACCTCACAATTCTACATTGAACACAAAATTAGCGGGTAGATATGGGCATACAAAAATTATTCGAATTTGATGCTCTTACGTTGTCACTCATGTTGTTTGTAAAATAGTTTCTGGAAATGGAATCTGGATACCGACAATTTTAATGACGGAATAACTAAATTCGATAGCAGCGAATGAAATAGTAAGTTGATACTGTGCTCTGTGCTGAGGAATAATCTTGTCCCACGGACGCCATTGTTGTTGAATTTTATCAGAGTTGTTGAATTTCATTAGGTTTCCATATTAAATATTTTGTAATGCAAACTAGGTAATACTATTTCTGCGAAACTGAATGTATCAAATTGTAATAATAATTGCATTTTAAAAATTGCTACATGTCGTTTGCCAGTAATTTGATGCACGTTTAAAAACAAGACGTTTATTTATTGCTGTTGTACAGAAAACAATTTTGAGTTTTTTTTACTTTTGAAATAAATAAACTCTGTAATTTGAGACAACCAGAAGAGGCAATGTTCATTTCTCAGGAAGCTTCCATTGTCCGAAATCTTTCGTTCCTGAATATGAACCAGCCATTCTAATTTCACTAACTAGCCTCTCCATTAAACGCGCCAAAGAGGTCTTTACTGTCTCAATGTTCTTCAAACCCTGAATTTAAACATTGTAGGTTTTACAATCACCCTGAGGTGCCTGGTAAATTAAATGAGCTTACCCTGATTAATTTAGTGTCCTCTCTTTCAAGTTTTACAAGTGCTTTCTCAATTGCGATGCTGTTTATGTCAGACTTTAGATTCTGTGTAGTATTTTCGCTGATTTTATGAAGTAGAGGTGAAGTATTTTGACCCATTCTTTCCAGCAAGCATTTATACCCAGTCTCAAGACGATCAAGATCCTATAAACATTGTCTTTCTATTGTGCATTCAAAGGATTTTAAGCGTTTTACAAACTGTTCTCACATTAGTATTAATTCCCAGTTTTTGTCGTATGAATTTATCCCTCTGCACGCTAGCCAGTTGCTCATTCAATTCCAGGAGTTCAATTGGGATTTTGGGTTGCGTACTCAGTGGATCGAATTCTGATGTAGTATCAAAATCACTTCTACTCGTGGTGTTCCGTTTGGCCCTCGACAGTGCTTGCTTCTCCTTTTTCAATGTATGCGTTTTCTACAAAAAAAGAACTAAGAATTATAAACAACCAGAATTTAATTCATTCATTCTGTTCACCTGTGCTACCTCCTTTCTTTTACTTGTCAAATTTGCCTCTTCTTTTTGCAAATTTTCCATTTCCAGATTCAAGGCCTTAAGGCGATCAGTCATAGATTGCATAGTTAGCTTATTTTGCAGTATTGCTTCTTCTTCACGCACGTGTGACTTTGGGATGTTTGGGCAGCTGTTTGCACGTTCCAATGCACTTGCAATAGTCAATTTCAGCTGTCCAGTATCAATTGGTTCGAAATCAAGACGATCCAGGCCAAGGAGGTCCACCATACTTGGCTTTTTGGTATTTTCTTTTCCTCGCATTTTCGGCAGCCGAGAACGGGAAGAGTTTTTGACCTCCAATTTATCCCGTAAGTAACCGGAGAAGGCGGATTTAACTGGATATAAGATTTCTACATTTTGGGGATTATCAACAGGTTTCTTCTCAAATATATGATCCCCAGCCAAACATATCCCGTAATTTTCATATTCGGATTTTAGTTTAATATTTGGTTCTGGCTCTGATTTGAAGTTCTCCAGAGTTCCCATACTTTCATATTCCTTACTGGATTCCTTGTACGTCCCGATGCTTGGAAGAAATGACAAGTTTGACTCAGATACGCGTACATGAGAATTGAGGAGCTCAAAATTCCCATTCCAATTGGCAAGGGGTATAAGGGTAGGCACACAGTGGACATTCATTTCTTTGGGCTCTACTTCCACTGGGATGTCAAATCCAACAATGCACCCAATGTTTTGACTCTGTGTTGCCTTTTCGCAATAATCCTGCTTTAAATTAACACTGGACACTGAGATATGAACTTTTAGAACATTTGCTTGATCTTCTTCCGTTGTAGTTTTATCATTGTAAGCACAAACTTCGTTATTATTGCCTTCTATCTTAATTTGATTATTTTTGCAGATTCGATTTTTAGCTGTTGGAGTAATATTAATATTGATTGTTGGGTCCTCTGGACTCAAGTCATTACTACATACAGGATCTTCGCTACCAGTGTATTCTTGCTCAATTTTACAAATGTGGTCTTCCTCTATTGGAGTAACTGATTCATTACCAAGCTTGATAGCGCTTTGTGATACTTCTGTAAACGCAGAAGCCGGCGAATTCACCTGGAAACCAGGTTCTGTTTCAGATTTGGAAATTTGCATTGATTCGGCTAGTAATGCATTATCTTGAAGATCACCCAATTGCTGTGGTTTAATTTCAACACATTGACTGTCTTCCGGTAGGGTCTTGGCAGGAAATTCTCCCGCTTCTAGTCCACAAATTAAGAATTAAATGAAGTAAACATTTTGCTTCTTGTTGTATTTAAGAAATAATCACCTCGCTTTTCAATATTAGGTACGGTCACTCGGAAATTGTTTTCGTCAGACGACCTAGAAATGACAAAACACTTTGATTCAGGCATTTTTGCTGTCGTCTTTGCTTCCGCCAAATCCTTGGTGTCACTTCTAGCTTCTATATTTTGGCAGTCATCACTTTTCAATTCCTCTGGAACCTCCGAAACCCCATGATCAATATTAACTTCAACAGTTTTGATTTCCCCAGTCTTTTCTTCAAATGGCTCTGTCTTGTGGTCTTGGTCTTTAATATCTTCTTCGAATTCTGGGAAGAGGAAAGTGTAGCTGATTTATTTTCATGCTCAAACTACTTTAATGCGATTAAATAAACTGATATTTGCTTTGTAATTATTACCATTTTCTTCAGAACTGGCGGGTTCGGATGCACTCATTCCAGATTCAGGTTCCTGCAATCCACTGCTGCAGCATCCAGCAAAAAAGCGTCGCAGATTCCCAGAACTTTGTGACGCTGATACGGATTTCTTGTTCTGACTTTTAACATTTGCAGTGGAGGTCGATCTCTTTTCTTTTACTTGCTTGGGTTTCCTTAGCATTTTGCGTTCGATGGTTGAGCTAAAATGACTTTTCCTCTAATTTTAAATTATTTTGCAGCAATTGTATGTACACACGCGAATTGTAGAAAAGCACTGCACGAATGCTCACAAGTACAAAGCCGGACGTCGTCCTTTGTTGTCGCAATCGAACCAACCGCCAAAATCTATGGTTACTTTAATTTGAATACCATATTTTATGTTTCGTTGGATTGAGTGACAATGGGAATTTTGTTTAACAAAAAGAAAAGTTAAAAGTAACAGATTATGACGGTTATGATCCTCGACAAAGCAACTTGAATAGCACGGATCATCCTCATAAATTTGAATTCGATCCATATTTGGTTTCCATTCCACCATTTGTATGCATTAAAACAACAAACAATCTTCTGCTAATTTTCTCAACAGCCAGTGAAGTGCAGTTCACAGTTCACAAGTTCCTCAATCCAAATTCTAAATTCTTTACGCTCCTCTAAATTCAAGAAATCAATCCTCGGAATTCTCCAAATTCAATCTACAAGGACCTTTTATTCTAACATCATGAGTGACAACGTAAGAAACTCATGTTCATATTCGTGCATTCACCGTCGACTCTAATAATTCAAGTAAAATTTAAATTTGATTGCCAGGGTTGTGGTGGTTCAAACGACGCTTTGAAAGCCCACTTGCGTCAATGTTGTGACCTTGGACGCCGTCCTTCAGCCTTCAAATGTGGGAGGTGTCCTTCCTGCACAAACAACAATGGTCAATGTGAAGCAGCAGCAAAAATTGACATGTGTGCCCCAAAGGCTGATTTTTGTGCCCCAAAAGTTGATGCTTGTGCTCCAAAAGCTGACGTTTGTACACCACCACCGAAAGCTGACGTTTGTGCTCCAAAAGTCGACGAATGTGCTCCAAAGGTCGCCGAGATGACCTGTGGATGCTCTGGCTATGAACCTCCGACGTGTTGTCCACCCCCTCCAAAGGAGGTCTACAAGACTTTTGCTCCAAAATGCGATGTTCCTCCAACTGCTACCTTTGCATGTCCATGCAGCCCTCCACCGCCGGAAGACGTTTGCAAGAAGGAAGATCCTTGCAAGAAGCCAGAAGACATTTGCAAGAAGCCGGAAGCAAGGAAATGCTAAATTCCACTCTCCTGATGATGACCGCGAACTTACACCTTGACTGGCCTTTTCCAAATTATGATAATTAAAAACATCAAGTTCAAATAAAATAAAATTCAGCAGCTAAAGTATCTGATGTGTCAAACTTATTTTTGACCTCTGACATTGCATTTTTAGTTAAAAGAAAAGTGGCCTGTGAGCCGCTTGCCTCTCTAGTTTAGGTTAAGTTCATTGAAATTTACTCTATACCCAATCTGGTGCGCTTGCACACTTCCCGATGATGTAGAACTTACTGAAGTTTTCCGTAACATTTTTCGAGTTACTTCAGAACGTTGACTATTTTCCTAACAGTACAATTTTTGTTGTTACAAAGACGAACAATTTATAGACAAGGGCAAAGAATTTAATTCTATAAAAGTACAAAATCGTAGTGGCTGGTGCGGTACATGAATTGACAACATGTTGTGTTGGTAAACATTGCAATGTAATTATTTTTTCCCTTCTGAAGTTGCGGCTTCTTTAAGAGCCTCTTTGGCTTGTTCCAGCAATTTATTTTTTCGTTCCAGCTCCTCCTGCATTGTTCTCATATGAAGGTACATTCTGTCGTGGTGGTGTTCACTTTTTCCGGCTGCGTTCGGGTCAAGCTCGTATTCGTCTTAAGAAATGAAATTAAGATCATGGTCATGAATGAAGTGGGAGACATCATATTTCAATTGTATTCAAATTTACCAAGAAAACTTCTTAACTTCATTTCCGCGCTTCTTGCCCTCTTCTCAGCATCCGACAGGCGGTTGGCGGCATCCTCGGATGTGGATGCAGCGTCCACGTACAATTTATGGTATTTGGCTTTCTCGTGCTCTAAATGGTGGACTTGATCCATGAGTAGCTTCTTCTCCCCCATAATTGTCTGAAGTGTGCTCTACAAAATCCATATAGCATGACTCTTCTATATTCAAATTTGAGGTAAATTTAAATTACCTGAAGTTTGTCTCGATTGGACGGTTTCACCGCGAATCCAGGTTTTTTCAATTTTTTATTCTCATATTGAAGCTTTTCAATGACGGACTTTAACGCGGATATGGTCCTTTCCAGTTCAGCCAGGGATTTTTGGCTAGAGCTCCGTGGCTGAGTCCCCTTTTCTGTTTTCTCAGATTTGAGAACTTCGACTAGCCTAGATAAAAACGCATCACAACAAATTAAATTTGCATTAGCTTTCTTGAAATTGGGTACTTTACTTTTGTAAATGCTGAACACGAATACGTAGCTTGGGGGTGTCGAGCCTCAGCTGTTCAATTTGCAACTTGAGATTTAGATTTTCCTCTTCTAAATGTAAAATTTCCTTTTGCAAAGAATCCTCGGTGGCAGCCATCTTCTCAATTTCCAATACAACTTTCGGATCCCCTTTCTGTGCCACTTGGTAAGCAGTCAGCTGGCGCTCCTGGAGAATAATTCTCTCTTTTAATATTTTTACTTCCATTTTTAGCTTCTCTGCTTCTTCCTTTCCCTCAAAGTCGGTTTTGTCCAGGCAATCCTTCAAATCCTGGATTTCTGACGTAAGTTTCTCAACCAAGTCAGACTCATCCGTCCCCGCTGATGTCCCTTCACCAGAACGACCACATCTACTATCCTTCAATTTAGTAACCAGGCTATTCTTCTCTTTTTCCAGGCGGGAAATGTTCAGACGGAGGGATTTGACTGTTCTAACTAATTTATCATTCTCAACTTCAAACTCTTTCAGACGGGTTTCGAGCTTTTCAACGGTTCTCTTCCATTTTTTGCTCTCCTCCCAACGCGCTAATCCTTCAACCGTCTGAAAAATAAGTTTTTGTTTATAAAATGCCCGAGATATTTTCAATACAAAATCAAATCACAAACTTTGTACCTTTCGTTTCTTTTCATCCTCTTCCACTGAATTCCGCGCTATCTCCTCCAGTTCTTTCTGCAACTTTTGCTTTTCCTCTTGCGCGCTTCGGAATTTGGTTCTTAATTCCTCCATTTCAGCCGACACCCCAGATTTCTGATTTACGGCATTCATCTTGCTAAGCCTTAATTGGAGTGCATTTAGCTGCAAGGAGAATCCGTTCAAAAAATATCACTTTTATTCTTTTATAGTACATTTTTAAACAGTTATGGGTGGTGCATGTAAGTACCTTTTGTTGTAACTGCTTATTTGCCTCAGTTAATCCTTCGATTTCCTTTTTGTTTGCAGCCAAGAGTTTTTCATCGGACTGGGTTATTGAAACATGTTTCTTTTTTGTAATTAATTCCAATTGTTTTTCCTTTTCTTCCAATGCCATTTTGAGAGAATTCACAACCTCCGCCTCATTCGCGGCTGCTAAATTAGCTGCAGACCGCCTCTTGAGCTCTGCAATTGTCTCTTCTTGCTTTTTAACTTTTTGTCTGAGCGAATTCAGGTCGTCGAGATCTTGAGCATTTATCCTTAAAAACACCATATTTATTGAGCAAAACTTATCTCAGTATTTGAAATTCAGTTTATTTCTTACTGCTCGTTGGCCTTATCTAATTCCTTGAGACGACTATCCGCAGTAGATCTCCATCTATGTGCATCACTTCTAGCAGATGCTAATTGACTTGCCACGTTCCCTAGTGTGTGTTGTAATTCCGACACTTCATCTTCCAATTCGTTTATTCGTGTCATTTGTTCCTTAATTCGTCCTTCGATGTTGCTGTTATCTTTGACTGGCTGACTCAGTGTGGACTTCATTCTAAAATTCAAGAGATGATTAGCATATTCGTCATGTGTTTTGGAGTAACACTACACAATTCAATACCTTGTGAAGGCCTGTTGCTGCTGATGAATAGTTGATTGCAGGGCCTTCATTTCTTGGACATGTCGCTCAGACGCCATGCTCATTTCATTTCGAACATCTGCCAGAAGTTTACGGTATTGTAAAATATTTTCTTCCTTGGCCTGAATACGATCCTGCAGTGTTGTCATTGTTTCTCGTGCCACCTGCCATTATGAAGTCAGTAGCAGTTTGCAAATTAATAAATTACAGCTTGATTTGTCTTAAATACCTGCAACGCATCCTCCAATTCCGGTCCAACCCCCTCACTTATTTTCGTGGGTTCAATATGCAGGACTCTAAAGTTGTTGATGACTTGATCCTTCGCCTTAAGAAGGATTTCTAATTGACTGACATGTTTCTCTAATTTATCCGCTTTCATCTCCGCTGCATAAATCTCCGCTAAACCATCCTCCGTCTGGATCAGTTTACTCAAACTCGTGAGGGACTCGGACTCCAGTAGTGGTATAGAGGACAAACTAATAGTATGTTTCGAAGACGTTTTGTCGTTCCGTACATGTAATTTCTCTGCACTCATAATTGTAGAGGTGAGAGAGTCCTTGATTTCTATGGAATGTTCTAATCGGATCCTATCCTCCTCCAGTTCCGCGGTTCGTGATTCAACACGGTGGAGGGTTTCGCGAAGGGACGCCAATTGACGCTCCGTTTGCTCGGCCTTACGCTTCCAACGGGACACCTAAAATAAGTGTAATGTGATTCATAAATTACACTAAGATATTTCATATTACATGAGTATTGACGGTTATTACATAATTCATTACAAAATATTTCATTTACCTCCAGTTTGGCATTCTGGACTTTGTGAGCGCACTCAAAGTTGTAGTCAACTTCCCTACCACTTTTCAAAGAGGTCACAAGGTCCTCCAGAGATAAACATTTCTCACGATACTCGTCAGTCTTAACCTTTGCTTCCGCCAGTTCCTCCTCCAACTCCTCACAGCGGATCTTACAATTTGTAAATAGTTCAAGGGCTTCCGCAATTTGATTGGCGGTACTGGGATTTCGCCCAAGGAAAATCATGTGGGAATTCTCATGGAGGGCGGCGAATAAACTTCGGTAACGATTTATAATCTGTGTGTGCATGGAAATCAGTGACAGTTCCCGGTCTGTGTGAATTTTCTCTTGCTGGAGCTGGACCCCTTCGATTTGTGACAATTTTGCAAGGAGTTTCTGCACGTGCTGCATTGCAATGTGTTTTTCCTTCTCACAAGTGACGAGCTCCCGTTTGACCCGTGCAACTTCGGATTTGTTTAGTTCCGAGGCTTGCAAGTCACACACCTGACTGATGAGGGATTCCATTTCTAGTTTTTCAAAATCTTTAAGATTCTCTAATGCAAGTACTTGGTTTTGTGATAAATCCGCTAATTCTTGCCATTTGAGGATATCATCTTTCGCGAGGGTCAAGGATTCCTCGGTTTTAAGAAGTTTTTTAGTCAAATTGTCGTATTCCTCTCGGGACACGGATTCGGATATAGTCAGACCTAGCTCCTTTTCTCGGGCTTCTAATTTTTGAATGCTTTGTTCTAGATCCACGATCTTATTTTTGAGTTCGTTGTTCTCTTTTTCGGAGCGACGGATTTGTGATTGTTGGGAAGTATTCTCGTTGGTTAACAGTGAAACTTTTTGAATTAATTCTATGTTCTCAGCAACAGCGTCAGTGGGTTCCGGTAGCTCGGATTCCAGGCGAGCCTTTGCATGCTTCAATTCGGATTTCAATTTCTCAATGACCCGCTTCATTTCCACCAAATCCAGGCTGGATTTTTCACATTTCATAAAATCCAATGATAGACGATCATGTTGATCTTTCAATACTTCGTAGCTCCGTGTCATGTCGTTCAATTGTTTCTTGGTAGTGAAAAGGACGGAGAGGGGGACGCTGGACTCCAGTACAAGTTGGACCGTGGAAATCTGCTGGAGTGCTTTGACCTTGAATCGTTCCAAGTATGATATCCTCGACAAATATTCATTCTCCACTTGAGCCAGGCGTTTGTGCAGAAAAGTGTTTTCATTTTTCTGTTGTTCCCGAAGAATCCGAAGGAATTCAATTTTCCGACGATTTTTTTCGTCAAAATTTAAATCTCCCTCCAATAATTCATTGCCTTTTTCTACCAAAGTCTTCATTTGCTCTTCCAATGCCCTTCTCTCGGAGCTAAATTTGGTTTTGAGGTTATTGTTGTCATCCTTCAACCCCTGGATTTCCCCTTGGAGGTCTTCCAGAATAAGATTCCTGGAAGGAAGACTCATAGGGATTTCCCCAACGGACAGAAGAGCGTTTTCAAGCTCAAGTTGTGGGGAAGGAATTTTTCGACCTCGGTCGCGGCTGGCTTTTGTGGTTTTTGTTTGGTCACCGGATTGGACTCCAATCTTTTGTGGGATTCGACTAATGGTTTCCGTGGATTTGGAGCGTGATCGACTCCGCGGTGCAACATGCGCGAAATGTGTTCGTAGTTTTTCCTCGAGTACTTGGATTTTGGTTTTGGCTTCAATTAATTCTGAACGCATCCGTCTTTCTTCTTGCCTAAACATAGAAACACTCGGATTTGATTTTAATATTTTACAACAGGTAAGATCAGGTGTGAATACCTAAGACGATGCAATTCTTCCCTCAATTGAGAATTCTTTCCTTCCAAATTACAAACTTTCAGATGAAAGCTTGAAATTGGATAAGGATAATTGATCAGGCCTCGGGCAGACATTTCTCGAAGAAGGCTTTCCAGAATAGGAGATTCAATCATGATGTCAGCGCTGCCCTCCTCTAAAAATGTCAATTAAAATTAGATAATAATAATATTTACCACACGCTAATCACATTTTAAGATATTTTTAACTCACCACTCAATCTTCTCATGGAATCCAAAATCTCTTGCAGCCCTTTCCGTAATTCCGTATTTTCTTGCAAAATATGTTGGTATTTCCCACGCCATTCCTCAATTTCCTCACTTTTCCCTTCCATCAATATTACTTTTGGTGACACAGGATGGGTAGGTGGTCGAATTGTGGCAGACTTTGGTCTTGTTTCCCCTCCGGAATCCGCTAATTGTTTTCTTAATGCATAATTCTTACTTTTAATATCCACAAGTTCATTTTCTAATTGCCCGACTTTGGCCCGTAGCCCAGCGACCTCATTTCGGCTGGATCTGATATATACCGTTGTGTCCTCTTTCAAAGAAACCCGATCACCCACATTCAGCCTAGACCTCAACATTTCATTTTCATCTTGTAAATCCGTGTGTGCCATGCGAACCCGATTGATTTCCTGAGTAACAGATTCCACTTGTCGGTCTCGCACCCGGACTTGGGTTTTAAGTTGCTTAATTTCATTCACGGCTTCGGATAACCCATATTCTCCAGATTCAAATCCATGGAGTCTGGCAAGTAGCTCCACATTTTCTTGAGATTTTAGCTCTGCCTCTTTCTCGCATTGTTGTAAGGCGATCGTTTTGCTCTCAAGTTGGGCTTGGCATTTGGAAAATTTGTTTTCCAGGGATTTGAAAGCTTTTTCCATTTTGTCTGTGCTGCCGGAGAATGCCATTTTGGATTTTAAGGATTCGAGGGCTTTGGTTGAGGATTCCAGTTCTTCTGTGGCTTGGATCAGTTTTTCATTTAAAGTCAAGATTTGGTCGTCTCTTTCTCGGAGTTTCTATAAAATATAAGGGAGTTATATAAAAAAAATTATTTACAGGAAGCCATGAGTGTATAGAAAATACCTTTTTGAGCTGCTGAAGAGTTGTTTTCTCGTAGTCTATTTGTGTATTCGGCACTTGAGTCTTAAGGGCTTCTATTTTAGCGTTCAACTTTTCTATTTCCTCGTCTTTTTGGAACATCATTTTCTGCAATTTCCATAAAGATTAGAATACAATTTTAACCCTAATTAAATGTTCAGCCCACCTTCCAAACGTCAACTCGAATATCCACAGCACTTGATAGATTTTCCAAGTACTGGCTGTGTCTTTGCTTGAATGCAAGTAATTCTTTTTCCTTAATCTCCAGCACAGTTTTGTCCTCAGTCAACTTGTTGATTGTGCTCTCGGCTTGTTGTAGCATTGCCTTAAAATTGAAATGATCTCGAGCCATGGATTCTATTTGAGTTGTTGCAGCTTTCAAAGAATCTTTCAATTCTGTCAGCTGGTGCTTCAAAAGTTTCTTTTCGTCTTCCATTTTCTTAATGTGTGGAATATCAGATTATTCTAAATAATAATAAATGCGCATAAAATTAATTAAAAAAAAACCTCAAGATCTTCTAAAAGTTGTCCAATTTCCCGATTTTTCCCTATGAGAGCCGCCTCATCTTCTCCCCCGTTCTGACTGTCGCGATCCGATTCTTCACCTTGATCCATGAGTCGGACTTTGCCAGGTGTTTTCTTCACTGTTGCCTTGAATTCGTCGAATTGGGATTGAACCTCGTCCAGAGTCTTGCGGTATTCGTTGGCTTCATCTTGAGTATCTTCCAATTCACGTTTGAGCTCAACCTAACCAGGCGTAAATAGGTAATTAAAGCAACCACTCGCTTTGAAATCTAAGTTTTACAGCTGAATCACCAAACTGGTTTACTTCTAGCAGAAATAATCAAATCAGACGCACTTTCTCAACTAGCAAATAATTTTTGATTCATATATGAAAATTTAAGTTTTTGTGAACATCGTTAAAATCATTATAATTGTAAGAAGTAGAAAATGTTTGGGAATTAATTAATCCAAATTCAAGTTTGCTAATAACAGCTAAACTTATGAACCTCAAATTTACCCGATAAAAATACTAAGTACTAATCCTTTGAATATTCCGATTTGGAGTAAACATGTGTATAAACTCAGTTTCTCAAATAAAATTATTTATTTACAACAAATTAAATCCGCATACTTTATCCCTTTCCAATTTCTTGAGCTTCCCGTTGACTCGTTCATTCTCCAGCCTCTCCTCCTCTAATTCCCTATCCCTCCGACTCAGATCCCTTTCCAATTTCTCTAGTTGTCTTCTCAAATCTCCGGAATCCAGAGCACCTCTTTCCGGAGAATCCACTGACTGATTCCGATGCCTATCCCTATCCCTGTGTTTTCTCCTACCTTCCTCCATGTTTTCTGTGGAACTGGATTTTATTGAGTGTATTAATTACAACTATGATCACTGCATCACGTACAATGCTACGACCACTATACAAAAACCAAGCATTCGGATCACCGGGGAAAGAAAATGGAAAAATATTTCTGCCCTGCTTCTTGCTTCATACAATCACATCGGCTCAATACAAAAGGCATGGGGATTTGCCTTGTTTATGCGTGCGCTTGGCATGGGAATTTGTTGTGTAAATTCGTTGCCTGGTGCTTGCAGAAACGTGCGTGTCACGCCTCACGCGTATCTGTCGTGTAGTTGATTGATTTTGAATTAATTCCATATTTTTTTGTGCATAGCCAACAAAGTGAAACTACTTGATAAAGCCCTCTTTTTGACGTTGCCCACTGATTTCATTTTAAAGAAAACACTACAAAGGGTTTTTGTTTGAAATATGTTATTGAAGCTAGAACACCAAATAATTTATATCCAAACAGTATTACTATCTATAAAAATTAATTACAGATTTTCCCCAACTGTAAACGAAACGGTGCGATGTAATATGAACAAGAGTAACAAATTAAAGAAATACTAGAACTAGAATGAAGTTCCATTTAATGTCACATTTGAATTCAATTCAAGAGCATCCATAAGAAATGCACCTATTCTCATTGCAGGATTAAACAATTCACTCGTTGACTCCACAAATTCAATGAGTTTGTTTTGATCCATGATCTGGGTGAGCATCTTATCATCCTCTTTCAATTGCAGTGGTGGGGAGAATTGGAAGAGAATCACAAAGTACGTTAGAATTGCTCCTGCTATCTGCAATGGCATTGAAGAGAAAAAAAACTCAAAATTAGTAAGTGATCGCCCATTAAAAAGTAGTAATATTGAGTCGTGGCTCAAGGTATTACAATCCTACTGCAAATATGAGGGTAAAAACTCGGAATCGAAGCGATGGATTTGGCGGGACTGGGGTTTATCATAGTTGTCAATGCTCCAGTATTACACATTGATTAGCTACGGTAAGTTTTTTTAATACAAAAATCGACAGCACTGGCAGCCAAAAAAGCTAGTTATGAGTACCAAAAACAAAAGCAATCGAAAAACTTGGGATTGCGTTATAATTGGAAAACCTTGTTTCAAAGTAAAATATGATGGTAAACATTGCTTACCACAACGAAATAAGTTTTATTGTACACAAAGTATCCAGCTCCCGTCACACCAGTTTCAAAGTATCCCGTGTAACTGAAATACATGCTCAACATCTGGAAAGTAAATAGAGTACCATAAAAAATGTTCACTTGAATTCATACAATGTGCACAAATGTTCTACTCCTTTTCCTTTCGACTTACAAAGTACAAGTCTTCCGTAGACCTTTTACCAATAAGACCCTTCCTTCTGACAATTTCCAATCCATCCATTGCCTACATGAAAGGAAATAGTGTCAGCGCTGCAAACTAATTTTGCGTTTTGAAATTTGGAGTTGACAAATGACAAATTTACCTCCTGATTCACCGCATTTGCAGATATAACGACGAAGCAAAGAAAAATTAAACTGTGAGCCAAATACAATCCAATTATAATTGCGTCCATGCTGCGAGATGCGGAAAATTCCTTGTCACCACTTTGGGCACGAGCAAAATAATACATCTCCATTACAATACTGCTAATCTAACACCAAAAAATCAAGTTGCAGCCATGATAAAGAGGAAATGAATCAATATGATTTAATTTGTGGACAATTTAAGAGCGTGTTACCTGTGAAGCCAGATAAGATTCAATTGTTTCCGCAAAAAATTCATCGTTTCCTTGAAGTAAATCCAAGAGCAAAACATGACTTTTAAACAAATCCGGAAAACTGATCACATCCGTCATATTCTGAGCAATTTCCTTTGGGAAGTACATTTCGCCTGTAAATACAAAAAACTACTAACAATAATTTAACACATGATTTTAAGGGTCTTTTGTGTGCGAACCCTTGTTGAGCAAAATGTTCAGACGATGATTCCAATGGGCAAATGAATTCCTCAACAATTTACATTTAATTATGAATAAAATCGGATAGATTTTTGAGCAAATCAAAATGTACAAGATGAAAATCGCCGCCAGGACTCGGAATGGGAATTGTAAGCTTGAGGCATGGAAAGATGGATCAATCATTCTGAACAAAAGCATTACGAATAGAGTTGGAAAGCCGGAGGTCACAGGTGCAATGTTAATTGCTGTTAAGATGATCATCAATATGAGGAACACACAGTAGGATCCTATAAACCATCTCATAGTTTTGTGGATCCCACTTGCTGCTTCCACTCTCAAAGCTCTTAAAGCTCTAAAAAAATTAAATGAAATTTAGTTGTGTTAATAACAAAAACATACATTGCATGTTAATTATTCAATCAGGAAAAAATGAAACTTACTCCGGCCAAAAGTTTAGGTAAATCACAGCAAATTTTCTTCTAAAATGGAAATTCCAATGTCCAACATTTACATGAAACAAGCAGCCCAGGAAAATAATGAGTGGTGCTAGATTTCTTTTGAGAATAAACATCTCTTCGGCCCTTGCCGTGGTTGCACTTGGTCCCGTGACCCCTCCACTCCGATGACTTGGCAAATTCATCAGTGCTCCCGCTGTATTTAAGGACACTATGATGGAAACTATTAGGATGAAGACAAGGAGCGCGACAAATATGACCGACTGAATGGCCCTAGGATTGTAGGAAAATTTTGGGCGCCCTTCCTCGTCATTTTTCAATTGGATTGGAAATAAATTGAAGATATTTGCAAAAACCCGGAAAAATTTTAAGGCTTTAAAATATTCGTCAGCAAAGTTTTGTCGATCTTCTTCGGCTGCCTTTTCATCAGCTGATGGTAGTTGCGAGTCAAGTTGTTTTAAATTTATTTGATCCGGATCTTCGGGAACTACGCTAAACCGATAATTATCCGTTGGAACGTAAGATTGCCTTGGATCTGAAAAAAGGGACTCGTCTTTTTTTAGCGATTCTATTGAAGAACTGAACTAGAGCTTTTATTGTTACCCTTCCGAACGGCTTGGCGGGCCATTTGCTCTCTCAGGTTTGTCTTCCAATGTAATAAATTTTTGTAGCCTGGTCTGAAAACAAGAAAAATTACTTAAATAATAATACCATTACATCACTAATAGTAAGTTATTTATAGCCAGAAACGCCAATAAAAGTATTTTAAAATTGTTTTATAATGAAATGTTTAGCCAAAGCTCAGAGGTAGGTTATCTGGTTTTAGCAAGGACTGTAGAAATTTGTAAAAAACGAAGGAATTCTGGTCGACTATCTTACCAGTAGCTTTGACGTCGCCCTTCCAGGTATTATATGTAGAAATGAAACTAATAAAGCTGTCCCAGTAAATAATCAATCTTTTCTAAGCCTCCTTAGTCTTAAATTACAAAACACTGTGAGTCTGGATTTTCTCTCCATAAATTCTGAATGCTCAGACAAACGTATGTTGACGGGATTCCTTTAATTGGGGGCCATTTCTCAGCTGTGATTCTTCCCACTTTATTCTATGCTGAACAAATCACTCATCTTCACGAGTGTTGTTTGTTTCCCGATTCCAATCAATTTACTCTTGTACATAGTAACAATCAATTCAATTTTTCTACAGAACTTTTTTCCCAAATATCTCTCCAAATTTGCAAAACCTCAAGCTGGAACTTTGTCGCTTTCAAATGCGTGGACTTTTGCACTGCACTGCAGGGATTGTTAGTTATCGAAAACGTTTGGTTTGGTTTCTTTATTAGCGTGAAAATCCAATGCACCGATACATACAAATATGTTTGTTGATTGTCTTATTATGGATACAATGGATGAAAACGGATAACATCAAGGACTAAAACATCAAGAAGAAAATCAAATTTTATTGGTAACTGCTACCATCACAGTAATTGCCAAATTTGACACATTGTACAGTAGTACATCTTTTAGGTTAACTAGTGTTTAGTTCATTAAAATGCACCATGAGCAAATTCTTCGTTTACATTACGTTTTAAAGTGTAGTTTTGCAAAACGCTTTTTAAGATTTCAGCAAATTGCAAAATGTTGCATTCTTGCATATATTGAAATGGGTCAGTTAATTATAAAAACAGTCACAAATTACGTCCGTATAATCCCGGGCTAAATGGTTTTATATCCGATATGTTGGGAAAGGTAAACCCGTAGCCGGAATAGTTCCCAACCAAATACAAGATGGCCAAACCCAGCACAAAGCAAAGCTACTGCTGCTGCAACTGCCGCCATTCCAGGTGAATTCTTCCAGTCGATTAATGTGTAAATTGCTTCTTTCCCAACCCCGTAATACCCATCTGCGACCTCGTATAAAATTCTACAAACCACAAAGTGCTCATTTTTGTTACCGATTTAATTCTTCTTGTCGGTTGAACTTACGTAAAGACAGTGTACGCGAGTCCAAAGATAACTGGGAAGATAAAATGCGTTCGGCGGATAGGAATAGAGATGATTACGACGTCCAGGAATGCGAGCACTGCATTTGAAGCATGGACCAAATAATTGTTGACAATTTGACAAGTCGTTGCATTTGGATCTGTGTGTCAATAATAATTTATTAAATAATTCCCACCTTGAGATGCGCACCAATCCGGATATAACTAACCCGGAGTGTAAAGAAATCCCCAATATCCAATCGTGATAATGTAAGGAAGGACCGTGGAAACATTTAATAGTACCCAAATTATCTTTTCAATAATACCAAGTCTTGGATTTTCCTCACTGTAAATTGAAACTGGCTCTTCCTTCGGAAAAATCTTCACCCAAAGGATATTTGCAAAAAATAATGAAGCATATATGGCTTGAACTAAAAATCCCAAATTTGTTAAATATATAAAGTAAATGGATATTTCTTCACGGCAGTTCAATGTTGAGATAATTACGCCAATAAAATAAAACATGAGCACTGCACGGTACAAAATATATTTAGCAGAAGGTGAGGCGCTGGCAGCATCCCCTGGGTCAAATTCTTCCCACTGAAAATACATTAGAAAACCATTTTTGAGGACTCCAAACAAATGCAATAATGGTGATTGCTTGTAGTTCAATTTTCAATTCTAAAGAAACTGTATACCTCACTTTTCCAAAAGTACACTTCGCTGATTCCATTGAGATTAAAGTCACTTTTGAATCTTTCAATTAAATTAGGTTGCTTCAATAGCATTTCAATTTCTTTAATTAAGGAACGTCCAGTTCAGTCAAAGGGATTGTATGCAGCTGTAATGGTTACTTACAAATTTAACGAAACTGAAAATATATTATATTATGTATTCCAATATAAGTGTGTATTAGAATTGAATGTGGTTGCAGGCCACGGCCCAGTGCCCATGTATTCATTGCATTGCAATGTAATAACACAGGCAACAACAGAGATAAAAATATCTGATATGTGTATCGCTTTCATATCCTGAAAAAAAGCAAGCCTATCAAAAAGTTTTGGCCTATCCAAATCAACAAACAATTTTCCGTTGGAAGATTATATAATCATCAAATCTTGTTTAACGTAAGCATCGGCAGTCATAACATGCTGGCTTGGCTCAAAATATTGATTAAACTGTTCTACATATTAAAATTCTGCCCCTGAAGCCCGGCGTTGAACAAAACAAGGCATGTACAATGCCAAACAGCATGCCAGGCATGACAAGAATAACTGCATTAATACGTCTCAAATGCAGATAAATTTCTATTAAAAATTTTCAAATGACGAAAATTCTACTCAGTTTTTATTTAATGCGAATTTGCTTGAATACATTTGATGCTACATACTATTTCTTCAAAATTAGTACTTTCGTTCTACGATCAAACGTTCCCATTCACCTGCATATCCAAGCTGCGCAAGAAAACCGCTTTACAGACAACTCATGACATATTTCAAAAATTTTAAAGAAAAATCAAAATCAGAATTGCCAGAGATACCTTCTAATTTTAGTCATACAACAATTTGTTCCACATAAATTTTCAGGGGCGTGCAGATAAACAAACTCATTTACGATCGATTGCATTTTCAACTATTGTTGTTTGAAAGAAAAAGTTATTTGAAGACAAAGAGTATCAAGTGGATACAGTGAGATGAACGTATACCCAAGTCAAAGTGTGGTCGACAAGGTTGGTGGATTTTGGGCCGCACTGTGGAATCGGAATAGGCGCAAGGCTCGCCAATGTAGAATGAAGAATCCGGTAGTGAGGAATGGAATGAATGGTAATTTTCAAAGTTAGCCAAATTTGAAGCCATTTGCACTTAATAATTCGCCTTTAACGTTTACCAATTAATTTTAGAATCCGATGTTTTGACAAAGACTGGACCTAATGAAGGAAGGTCAATTTGGAAAAGAGTTCTGCCATGTTTTGGAAATAGGAGTAACATTTGAATATATATTTATGATGTTACTTGTTGCAATTGACTACCAAATATTAACCTTGCGTTTCTTTTAGAAGTTGCACCACTGAGGGAGTGTAAAGAAGATAAGAATGAAGGGAAACGCCGAAGAAATGAAAAAAGTAAGGATGTCAAGAGTAAGAAACATTATGACTGAATCAGGCATGATTTTGAATTACACTTATTTCTAATTGCAAAAATGATTCCTCGTTTTATCTAATTTCAGAAATAGACGCCGCAATAATGGTCAATCGGAATGGCCAGTATTATCTGAGGGTACTGGACAATTTTGAAGTATGTGTAGCTTGGCGAAGAGATGAAATGATGATCCTGCTGGATCGTATTGTCAGTGACAGCGGACTAGACGGACTAGATATAACTGAAGCACTACGCTCAGCAATAAGAAAATACACACTTATCCTGGAAGAAGTGTTTCCAAAGTTTGCAGAAGTGTGTGAAGCAAATCTGGAGTACTGGGCCGGTAATCCTACTGAGGAAAATTGGGTGAAACCTATTTTGAACGAAGGTTTAGAAGATCTTTGGAGTGACATCAGGCATTTGGTGGGGTCCGTCGAATAATAAAGCATATTCATATGTATGAACGCACTGGATTTTCAAGTCAATAAAGAAACCAAGCCAAACATAGTTATATTGAGCTTATGTTTTCTAATGCCGAATAGTGAGGCTCACATTGTATTGTGGAGTGACTTAGTTTTAAGTATTGAAGTAAAACTAAAAAGTCAAATTTTGTAGTAAAGCATTCTGTCTAGTTGTGCACTGGTTCTGGTTGTGGAGATGATTGTTTCGGAACCGGAACTTTCTTTTCCACACCACCCCATGAAAGTGTTTGTGTATTTTAATGTAGTATTTTAGAAGGTGTGGTTTTTCAACTGTACTTCTGGACTTCTCGTTCTTTGTTGTAGCCGGAACAGTCGTGACAACAAATTAAAAGAAGCAGGAATCTACTTATTTTGGGCAACTACGCGGTAAGGCGATAAACTACATATTTCAAGGCCAACTTTTAGTGAATTCATAGTTGGATGCAAATATGTAAAGTCCATATTTGTTTGTATTATCAAAACTTTTTTAATACTAATGATAATTTACTGACGTAATAAGTAATTTTTGCGAATATACGAAGTAGACCTGTCTTTTGAAAGAAACCTGTGAAACCGATGTGAAATCTGTTCAGTCTGCAAGATTTGATGTACCTTGCCATCAGTTTCCTATCGTACGTGCTCATTGTTTGGCTAAAATGTTTCCACGAATTTACAAACCTTTTTGATGCACTGTACAATTCACTAAATTTGACATACATAAGGAATAAAACAACACCAGAAAGCTGTCCTCCCAATAATATTCCCATTACAAGCGTACGTGGTAAAATTCGCCGGAGGCGAATGAGTGCTGTAATGCTTAGTACAAGTTGTACTAATATTGTGTCAACTATACACAGCATTACCCTGGATGTAACATCATTGCACAAATTGGTTAGAATTTGAGAGCATCGGTACATGTACAACGCATTTCCAGGGTGTCTTAAAGAGTCAAAGGTGTGAAGGCTCTCCGCTTGATTAGGCCTGAAATATTTATGAAATCCCATTTACATTCTTCGATGCTTCAGAACTTCGACATTACCTGCTTTCGTTTACTATAAAAGCCAAATTTGATGCAGTATTGAAAAACAGAGAACCAAAAATCGCAATACAAGTGGCAAGAGTAGTGCTTAGAAATAGTGTGTAAATCCATCCTATACCAATCACAATCCATGAAAGATCATTGTAATCGTAAAATAATATTGATGTGATGAAGAATGGAGAATCTGGTATAAGTGTGATTAGGACTTGAAGGTTTATCGTTTGGATAATGCACGTAAATGTAATTAGTACGATTATCTCATCAGTTCCTTTGTCTACAGCTGGAGCGCCTCTCTTCATATGGGTATCTTTGTAAAAAAATTTTTTTAGTTATTGTACTATTTTAATAACAATTTTTTACCTTTAACGTATTGCGTGAATTCGAGGTATTTGTTAATGTATACAGGGATGGAGTGACGAGACGTCACTACAGCCAATTGGAATATAATTCCGACACAAAAACTTGAGACAAGGAACACTTGGAAAACAATTAGACCGGCGTTCTCTTTCCTGCTCTCAAATGATTGGATGTTATGTGCTAGAAGAATTGGGTGAAGGCACATCAGGATTGCTACAAAACGCCATGCAATTACACCCAACCAATTTGTGTCCACTAGCGGCTGAGACTTTGAGTCAATTTTCCAGTAGTACGGGATCATTTTTATAGTACAAGCTAGTTTAATAGCACATTTTATTATTGTCAAAGTTGAAGAAACAATCATTTTGAAATTAATGACTGCCAGATCACACCGTTCGTATATGCGTCGCTTCTCTTGTGGTTTTGACTATTGAATCAGGTGAAGGTAAAGGAAAGGCGAGGATAAATTTTTTTTTACCTTAATTTTCTTTAGCGTATCGATTTGCTTGTTCTACATACATAAAAAAGAACATAAAAATTGTTTACAGCGTTACGCAATGGAAGAAACCTGCCATGTGTGTCATAGCATAGTGTGGGTTTATTTCTTCTGAATAATTTGAGGATTAATTTCTTCTTTAGAGGTAAAATGAATTTTATTCTTACCACTACTCACATGCTAGCAAAGAAACAACGCTGCCGGAATTCGACCTGCTAATTTATTAACAGGTTTTACATATTACAAAGTCCTATTGCGTCAGCTCAGTCCACGAAAGTGAAGTGTTTCGATAAAACCATATGTATAAAACTGATTGAAACACAAAAATACTAAATTATTGAGAATATGAAAACTTTTCAATAATTCCAAGGGCTGAGATGCTGAGAATCTATCACTACTTAAGCATTACTCGGTAATAATGAGATTGGACGTATTTTGAGCCAAATCCACAAATTTAAGACTCAAATTATTTCGTATGTTGTAACTTCATTTTGCTACGCCACGACACGGAATGCGTTTTGCGATATCATTAAGTGTTCAAAGATCGTAAGCGTATTGAACAAACTCCAAAAAGGCAAGAAAGAGCACCCAAGCAAAAAATTTTAAAACAACAGCGTTCCTTTACTATTAAATCATTCTTTTTTGTTTGACTTGGAGATGGATAATGCACACCTGCGTAATATTTATTCATTAGGATGCCGCCGGTTCCACCGGTTGCTCCGAATTTTTATTGCCACTTTTAACAATTTCTTCGGCTTGATTGACTGTTTCAGGCAGAACTGTGTCAGCGGCCACTTCGGGAGAATTAACAATGGGCTTGTCCCGAGGCACTCCACGGCCACTAGATAAGAATTATAATGGAAAAGTGCATTGAAGTGGAATAGAAAATAATTTGTAAATTTTACCGAAGCTTCAATTCAGACAATCCATTCAAAGGCAGGGTGACAAACGGAACCACGAGATGAATGTGCATTCGTTCTTTTGTAGTTTCAGAAATATACAGTTCGGCCCCAGTTGGATTGAACCATGTGCTTTTCAATGCACTCTCGGCTTCCTTTGTAATTTTTGACAATTGGCGAAAAGTATAGCAGAAACGTTCGACGGCTTTAGAAAGGGCATGAACTTTCACATAAATCAAGGAACGTGTACGAGGTGAAAGGTATTCATAAGGTCGCTTCTTGTCCCGCATCAATTGAGTCAAAGCATTGATCCTCGCAAAAACATTCAAAGGGTATCCCGTAGTGTATAATTCCTGGAGATGTCGGAAAGTGGATAGAATCGTATTAAAAGTCGAATACATATGATCCGTGAGTCCAAGGAAGAGAACACGTCTTTCAAGAAAATTGAGGCTTGAGTACGGATACCAGGGATCTGTGATCTGACGTTTGATGACCAAGCCTTTCCTTCCCGCCGCCACATGAACGTAATTTTCAAATATACTTGCAGCTGTCAATGACTCTGGAATGTAGATTGTGCCTGGTGGCCTGTCTCCGGTTGAAGCAGTGGCTTGGGCTTTCGTATTCAAATCATCTCCCGTTGTTTCTGGATTTGGCTCAATCCGCTTCAAAACCTTTTTCCGCAAGTGTTCTACGTTTTCCTGAACTTGAAGAAACTTCCTTTTGATTTTAGAGCCAGCGTGAGTAGAATTTCTCAAAATTTTCTTCAGTAGTTTTGTTTCCTTGTTCACAACCCCAGCAATGGAATTTGGTTCTCCGGGTTTGAGTTGATGGGCAGCCGTGAAAATTACTCGGATCCAATCTTTGATAAAAGTCAAGCTGGTTAAGGGCTCGATGGTTACTTGTGGGAGTCCAGATAATTTGACATGAGGGAGCATCAAGAAAAACGTTGCTTCGATGACTGTACAAGTTGCACCGTCCAATGTTCCTTGCAGAATTTCTGTGTGGCGTAGAAAGTTGTGAGCAAATGTTTCAGCTTTTAGTTCAAGATCAGTCCTTGGATTTAATCCCATTGGCACAGGGTCATACCATTTGGGTCGGCCTTTTGGGACTCTGAAAGACATTGCTCTTTGCTGGACGTAACCCATGTTCCCTGCAAATGTTTGTATTAGCAGTGTTGTTTATATAAGGGAAAATTCCACAAATAATTTAATAATTAAGAGCATACAGGCATCAGTAATGTTGCAAACTTCTTCATATGGAAGTCCAAATGCTCGGAGTCTTTCGTAGATTAAATGCTTCAGAAGTAATTTCCGTGTTTCTCTTTGTTTAATTTGCTTGGTGCAAACTTTGTTGTTGTCTTCTTTATCGTACCATGGGAAATTTAGTGTGGTTCCTGGCTCAAGAAAACTTTCTTCTGACACTTCAGGAATTGGAGTACAATTCAGATTGACTTTGAACAAACGATGAATTGTGGATTTCTTTGTTCCTCCATTTGCGGGTTGAACTTCTAATCTAAAATTGGATTAATAAAAACGGTTACCAAAAATTAAAATTTTACAGCGTTTGATTTAGTTACGTAATCCGAATCGCATTTCCGACCGCAATTGTAAGATCAGAGGCATTTTGAACTGATTCTGGACTTTCAACGTGATGTGATAAGCCCGCCGTTTTTTGCAAATTGTCAGCAACTTTGCCATCTTGGTGCACATTTGAAGCGCCACGAATGTTTCCTTGTGCATGTACACCAATCTCGTTTAACGCTTCCTCGGTAGTATTCATTTCATCAACATTCCCGTTTTCATTTGAATCTACCATCGGACAAAGCTCTTTGTCTGATTCTCCACCCCTTTGATTTGCATCATCCGAGTCTTTACAGACAATTTGTGAAGAGTTTGAAATCTGTTCCTCATTATTGTCACTATTTCCAGCTGTGGAACACGCTCCTCCGTCACGGTTATTATTTTTGTCTTCTGGCACCAATTTCTCCAATTGCAATGTTCCATCACATCCTCCCGTGACATCATCGAACCTAGAATTTTAATATGGTTTTAACTGAGCAATTTTCCTCAACGCATCTGCACTAGAATCTTTACATGACTGAAACGGTTAAATTATTTTTCAAGTTGCCAACGTCAATCCGAACCACGTTTTCTTCGATTACATCAAAATCCAACTGACCAGCATCAAATTTGTTATTTTCCGACGAAACTGGTATTTCGCCCAGATCAAATTGGAGATGTCGCTTCTAAAAGGAAAGAATATTTTAGTTATAGTTAAATGCTGAATTTGATTAGAAATGTCATTGCCAACAACAGTGGCTTACATGAAGAATTTCAACGCTTTTCCGACTGCAAATTTGAGCATCCGTTGTATCATCCGATTTTGGCAAAGCTTCTCCGTCCTGCCTTTCAGTCTCTGATTTCCGGGTCATTGTTGGCACAAAATTATTCAGACCTTCAATACTTGCCGTGAAAAGTGTTTCCACAAATTAAAATGAGTCTGACAACTTCAACAAAAATATAATTTATTTACCGAATGAATTTAGCCCGGGGCTCAAGAAAATTGAAGACAGCAACACTCTCCGCACTGTACACCATGCCTTCCTTGTCCTTGTCTAATTTTAAAGACTTAATATAAACATTCAAAACCGATTGGTCCAGGCTTTCGCCTAATTTGGTAACCGAAACGTTGAAACGCTCCATTTTAGGCAAATACTTATGATTTTGTAGACCAATGTGCTGGATCAACTTATGGTTTGAAATTAATGGTATTCATTTTATTGACAACCTGCTTAGGATGTGAAATGTTTGTTATATATTGCCATCCGCCGATTTTTGTTATTCGTTGCTATGCAAATTGGTCTGCTCGGAGCGGTCAATTTTATAGCTCGTCTCTTGAGAAGATTTCCAAAACCCTACGTCGGTCCAAATAACAACTTACTATTTAAAACCTTATTTTCTGGTTCAAATGTTATGAAGTTTTTCTGATGCAATTCGAAGGGGAAATGTTTATTTCCAAAACAAAAATACCATTGCATTGTTGAAGATTTTGATCCGATTACGGATTTTAGAAGGGAAAATAAAAACAAGAATCTAGGCTACTGCAAAGGGTTTCTAGTTTCCCGTATATAAATGGTTCACTCACATTAATTGGAACAAGTAATTTGCTTTTCAGCATTTAAAAAATTAATAGGTATTCTAAAATAGATTTTGTTTGCGATCAACAAATGCAGGGCAGGGCCAGGGGCACGTTGCTTATTTCAATACACATGTGGGTTAGTGGGGTGGGAAGGATTCGCGTCTCTTGCAGTTGGCGGCGAAGTTTGCATTTTTCCTGGGATTTGGTTTATCACAATTTGCTATTGTACTATAAATTTTGCTCTTGAATTCGCAGGCAAAAACTCAAAACCCATTCTGTCTGTATCAGCTCAGGATATATTTAAAGTGCTTTTGAAATGTCGGTGAGAACATACGGAGACAAACCAGTTAGCTTTCAAATTGAAGAAAATGGGGAATTTTATTGCATTGGTTCTGAGGTGAGTATAATGCCACTTAACTGTTTTTGTTTTATAATGAGTTTCTTCGTGTTTATAGCTTCGTTTGTCTTGCATTAAATGGCATTTCAGCATCGTTATGTATATTTTGACAATCCTACGAATTGGAAGTCAAAAGTGTAGAAGTGTTCCATGTTACGGTGTTCCAGTCGTGTGCATACCGCTTATATTTTTTGATCCTATATTTAGGTCGGAAATTACTTTCGTTTATTTCGTGGTACGTTGTACAAGAAGTATCCTGGGTTGACTCGACGAACTCTTACAAATGACGAACGGAAACGCTTGGGCGATATTGGTAATTCTTTTGAATATTTTCTCTCACATCCGGTTTGCCCACATGCGGGCTTATATAATTGAAATTAAAAACCGGATCCCAAACTGCGCGTGTCCAAATTACGAGTATTGTGCTTTGCTAATTTTAAAGGCTTGAGTCAACACCTGTTGGCGTCAAACATCTCATTATTGCGTTTGGCCGAGGTTGAAGACATCCTTGATGGGAACGAAGAGAAGTACAAGGCAAATTCTATTTCTACGACTGAGCCTTTGGTTCCAAGGTACGATTGTGTATTTTCAAATTGTGATTTTCATTAGGCTGTTCGGTAAAGTGGAATATACAATGCAAAATATATGATTAACTTTGCTATTTTAGAGAAATTAAAGTCCGGAAGCCAACTCAATGGGCTCCACCGTTGCCCAATAGCTCACATTTAGACGCGGTACCACAGGCCACCCAAATCAACCGCACCAGAGTTATAACGAAGAAAGTTCGAACATTCCCATTATGGTACAAATAATTTTAAATATTAATTTTAATTGGCGTATAGACAACTGGGGTTGAATTTGCGTCGGATCGGTGGCAGAACAGCTACTGTATATCTAATTTCTATAAATCTTACAGTTTTGATGACACCGACCCAAATACAGTGCATGATAATGCCCAGCAACCGGAGGTATTGGTGCCAATTCGATTGGACATGGAAATTGAAGGTCAAAAGCTTCGGGACACTTTTACTTGGAACAAAAATGGTACAAAATAATTTATTATTCACAATTCTCAACACACGGCTTGAAAACAATTCTTTTTAATATCAGAAACTTTGATTTCGCCGGAACAATTTGCTGAAGTATTGTGTGATGATCTCGATCTTAATCCGTTGACCTTCACACCTGCCATTGCGCAGGCAATTAGACAACAAATTGAAGGATTCCCAACGGACAATCTTCTTGAAGAGCAAGCGGACCAGCGTGTGATTGTTAAAGTGAGGGTTTTTATTTGTACGGCTCAAAATCTTACAAACATTTTAATCTGAGATTCAATTTCTAATTTTGCTTTGTGTAGCTTAATATTCATGTGGGAAATACTTCGTTGGTTGATCAAATTGAGTGGGACATGAGTGAAAAGGAGAATTCTCCCGAAAAATTTGCTGCGAAACTTTGCGCCGAGCTTGGATTGGGTGGAGAATTTGTGACAGCAATCGCTTATTCAATTCGAGGTCAGATCTCTTGGCACCAAAGAACTTATGCTTTCAGTGAGGCTCCACTTTCAACTGTAAAGAATCCATATCGTCATCCGTCCGATGCCGATGTTTGGAGTCCATCTTTGGAAACACTTACTGACATTGAGATGGAAAAGAAAATTCGGGATCAGGACAGAAATACCAGGTACTAGAATCATTTTAAAAAATGGCAGTTTACTGTTTCTCCTCTGTATTTAAGTGATTTCTATTTTTGGTTCTTCAGGCGAATGCGTCGTTTGGCTAACACAACTCCCGGATGGTAAACTTCTGGAAGGTGGAAAAATTATTTGTAATTGACTAATGTCATCGTAGCAGATTAGTAGTTTAAACTACGTAAGAGCAAATTACATATTCAACACAAAATGATGAGCCAGCTACACTACACTGCACACAAGTTTTACGCCAGAGTATGAAAGTAGAAAGCACAAGAATCTACATGTTTTTAATTTAAGTATATATCACAGGTAATATACGCAAGTTTCTTGTTTGCATTGCCGAATCTTGATGCACCTGTTAAGTGACATGGATTTCTTACGGTGGTTATTTAGAGAAACTAAACTAAACTGAATTTACAAATGTTTCAGCTTCTTCCTCGATATTTTGGTTTTTCGAATTGTATTCAGTATAAGTAATGTGTATTTTGTACATGTTTAACGTTGACAAAATAAAGTACTGTTTAGTTTGAACTTTGGAATTGTATCATCTTTTAGATGCATATTTAGTATTGTATCATTGTATAGTGCAGCCATCCGGATTGTTACATGTTGGTTTTTTGATTTTCATGTATTTATCACTTACACCTGCTAGTTTGGAAATGTTTGACTTGTTTCCGTACCCTCTTTCTGTTATTATGTTCCGCGAACACATGCCGTATTTTAATTTTTATGAATCAATAGCACAACGCAATAGGCAATGTTGCACATTTGCTTAATAGCACATGTCATTATCATTCAACGTTTTGGTAAAGCTTCCCAGTTCACAATATTCTGTTTGACAATGAACGCTTTGTTTGCTGAGAATTTTAATAATAGAATTTTTTTTCTCAAATGTCCAACCACCCAAGCCAATCCATCCAGTGTGACCTTAAAGTCAAAATCAAATCATTTCTCGTTATGTATATAAACACGTTAAAAAACTACGGTGTAATTTATTCTGAGCTGGTAACTTAAAGGACAGTTTTACTTTGCGGTGCTCGATTTCAAAACCAATACAGAAGAAAAGACGGTTATGGGAAATTATTACATTTTAAATTGCAAAAGTTTCGACATTTCCGGGGAAGCAAATTCAGTATAGTCATAATAATGACTCGATCAGCGCGTCTATCTTGCGAAGCCTTAATACGTTATTGCTCACTTGGGCTTTTATTAATCCCCTTTGCCAACTCCTTTCAGGTTTGTTTGGTCAACTAACTCTGAATTACACATCTAGACTACAAATAACAGTTTCATATATTAAATGCATTTGTTTCTACAGGGAGAAACGAATCCACTTGTGGCCGCGCGGAGGGAACGATTCTTTTTCAGTAAGTTAATCCATGTGCAAAGTATATATAAAAAATGACCATTTGTAATATTGTTATTGTTGCAGATTTTCCTTCATTCTCTCTTCCTAAATTCCCGTGGTTTCCCCTGCCTGGAATATTTCGACCAACAACCCCAGCCACAGTTGCAATTACCTCATCCACGACCAATAGCCCACCAATTCCTGTCGTCGCCTGTCCAACAACTGGTGCCTCAGCTGGCGAATGTACTTGTGGTACATTCAGTTGTTCGAGTGGTCAATTTTGTTCCACTTTATTATCTGCATGCATAATTCTTCAAGCTTGCCCCACAACAGCAGCCATCATTCCTTGTACATGTGGATCAACAATGTGCCTAGCCAGCCAAACTTGCGCAGCCGCTACTTCAACATGCACCAATCCCACATGTGCAACTGGGACCGGATCCAGTAGTCTCACTACCGGCAGCTGTACTTGTGGATCAACCACACCCTCGATTTGCAAAGTAGGAGAATACTGCACCCTTGCAGGGACAGGTGCATCCGGGACTTGCAGGGCCGCAACAAATTGTCTTCCAACTTTGTTGCCGGTGACGATCCCTTGCATATGTTCGTCAAGAACATGTGCTATTGGACAAACGTGTAATACTGATAATACTTGTACTTAGCAAGATTTACTCGAATTGTCTTCGATGTCTTCAGCCTAGAACAAGCACAAACTGTTCAGTATGTACTAGTACTACACCACAACAACTAAACATTCTAATTCCCAAAAAATAAAACCGCTAAGCATCATGCCAGGTTAAATTTTTGCTGTCAGTAATTAATCAAAATAAATATTTATGTACCCTTTAACTATTATTTGCGTTCATGTACGTTCCCTTGCTCTGAGCGCTTTAAAGCAAACAAAACTACGCTCATGCACATTATTGGTGTGCAATTTTCAAATTTCAGAAAATCAAACAAAGATAAACTGGTTTTAATTGTTTTCAGTCCCAAACACGTCGTCCCGTCTATCCCCCTCAATTACCCGGCTTCTTTAAGTTTAATTTGCCTTCAAATTTGTGCCCACCTGCTCAATTCAAACATGCCCTGAACGCCTGAACAACCTTCTGGTGCATTTGATACATTGATCCCCTCCAGAGTGTAGTTTTTTTCATGAGCATAAATTCTCGTTATTAGTATGCACGAATTATAGCGCCTAATCGTAATTTCTTAAATTACGAGATATGGAAATCGTATGGGTAACGAAAAATGCTAATTTGCCTTCATCTTCCCTAGAAATTGCATCAGCTCAAGCCCGCGACCGGCATGGGACGAAATAAACTACGTATGTTCCGTGAAGCAGAAACGTATAGTTTTGCATAGACTGTGGCTGTGCTTTTTTGGCATGGAACGACTCAACGCAAAGAGCGAACGTCAAACGCCGGTGCGGGCCGTGCTCTATGAGGGGGGATTGGTCAGGAAATGTTTATGGTTTAATGTTTTGAAAATTTCGTGTTTGGTTTAGTTTTTTTAATTAAACCACTCCACCTAAACCATTAAACCACTCCA
>JAAXYW010000035.1:0-80493 GCA_036851895.1 Orthonychiurus folsomi | reverse complement strand
AAATGCTCCTCTGTTTCAACTTAATCATTTTATACTTCATCACGTGTTTGTCATGCGCAGAAGATGACATGAAACGAAAGACGACACGAAAGCGCGATTATGTGGCAAAGTATAAATTGGCGCGCATGAAGACGACATGAAGACGACACGAAGACGAAATGAATTGACGAGACGAAGACGAGACGAAGACGAAGTATAACCAGGGCTTTAGATATTCAAAACATTGAGCCTTGGATGAAAATGCTAGATTTTAGTTTTTAGAAAAAATGGTACTGAAAAATACAATTCTAAAAGCAAATCTATTTCCATGGAGACTTTTCATGAAATTAAAGCATATTATAAAATTGTGCTTTTCAGAATAACTCCGAAAGGTTCTTGAGTAATACAATCTGCATTGCATCTTTGACGAGTCGAAAGGAAGACAAAAGGCAACGTTACTCAACATCAAGCTTAATTAACAGTAAAACATTATCAGACAATGTAATCTTGGACTGTAGTAGTGGACAATCACATAAAACGCTGCTTTTACTCGCCTTTTACATTGATTTCGAGTTGGATGCTCCACTTTATCTGCATCCAATGTGCATATCGAATTTCGTTGGATTTCAACTTGAAAAGAAAATTATTTCTACGCTACAACAGTGTACCTACGATAGTTTCTATCCTAGAAGGCACTTTTCATGCAATAAATGCGATACCGCAAACAAACGCCATGACACAACTTAGCATGCCAATCCACAGCTCTTAACGGAAAATAATTCCTTGCAACATATTTTGCTATGTGAAAACTTGTATCCTGAAAGTGGCGGATTTGATGGTTGTAGCACTCAATTCGGGATAGTACCACGTAAACTTCAGCCGCAAGGGAGAAATCCATGCGGGATCATTAAAGTTTGATTTTTGGTGAGAGTGAAAGTGGCGAATTGCCATTTATTTGTGTTCAAATCAGAGATGAGATGAAGTTGAAGGTTTGGTCACACCCATCCAAAGCACCCCAAATTGTAAATGGTTAGGAGCACCACGGGAATTGATTGAGAATTTTTGCCGAAACCTGTTGGACGTCCAAAGCGTGTTTGCTTTACTTCGCCTCTTCTATTTCCATTCGTATGGCGTGGGTATAGTTTTTGACTGGAGAATCCAACGTCGACGTCAGCCACAACCCCCCTTCGACATTGGCGACGTGGTGCGGTGGTTGACATGGCCAAAGTCTCCCAGTCACCCTCTCCATCCGAATTTTGAAAGCGACCACGACAACAAGTTGGGCACTATCAAAAAATCCTCTAGCCTGCGTCACTGTAATTCTACTTCTACTGATGACCGTCTATAAAACGCTCTGGGACTCTCCTCCTCCGTCTCACAACTAAAGAAAACACTCAATCTGAAGCATCCTCGGTTTCGCTTCTACGGAATCCTTCACCTGTAGTACTTCAGATTTCACGGTTAGACATTCCAGTTGTTCGGCGATTTTAATTAACAGTTAAAATTTTAGCTGATCCTGGACCAGTTTCATTTCTTAAGATTTGTATCCAGGTGAGTAGTCTTGTCTAATTTTTTTCATTTTTAAAGCCCATAATGTATGAAAAATAGAATAGTTAAAATAAAAGGGTCCACTCCGGTCTACAATTTAGGAACATTGTTAATGTAATAATACAACAATTTGAAATTGTACATGCTAAGGTTAAGGTGTTAGCCGAAAGCGAACTCGGTTTACAAATGCACAATTGGTTATAAAGGTTGAAAAGAGAATGAGGACTGCGCAGTTTCTGCATTATAGTTGTAAATCGTTAAACCTATAATTTGGGAAGTCTAATTAATATAATAATCCAAAACTTCAAAACTTCTTTTTTGCAAAGTATTTCAAACCTAGTAAAATATACTAATAGTTTTTGATGTAGTTCACGTTTAATATTTTAGCTTCTCTAGTTTTTTAATTTGTCCGAGACCATTTCTCTCATGCGAAAGAAACTTGAAAAAAATGAAAGAAACTTCTACCTTTCTCTGAGTCCGTTTTAGTTTTCAGTAACTTTGAGAATACAAAGTGGTTGTTGGCAATCCGAGTATCGCTATTCTTTCCGATTCAATTCAATCACGCTTCCCTTACTCAAGGGATGCTATTTTTCATTTTTTTAAATCCATATGCCTTGCTTTGGCTGCACATAATGGTGTTGTCATTATTCAAGCTCGCAAAAAGCGGGATTTACTCTGAGAATTCAGTAGGATTTTACCTTGGTTCACAGCATGAGGAGTCTAGAAGCATTGTTTTTTTTTCCAAAAAAAATAATAACTATTAAGCTATGTGTTTTAAAAATCTATCCACACAATAATCTACAATTCAATGCGACTTGCCAACTGGTACCTGCAGCTTTTCATTACTTTCTCTTTTCAACTGTTTTTTCGAACACACAAATATCTCCATTCAAGGAAAACCTCCGAGTTGAAACTTAGCACCGAATTGCATCCAAAGATACAAAACACAGCTCATATGCATTTTGTGTCTAACAACCAGCTCCAATAAGATATAAGACGCCAGTTTTATATCCCCTCCAATACGTTATTAAGATGGGTGGTTTGACAAATTAAAGCAGTTATTTGTGTCAAAAAAAGAATAGAATAGTAAGTCATCCCCAGAATTAAACTTGTAAATTATGATCACTCTCGCTGAAGAATGTGGATTTAGTTCCAGAATTAGTCTCAACGACCTTTGGTCATTTATCAAACCCACATTTCCTCGAAGGAAGAAAGCTTTTCTCCTTTGGAACCCGAACCGGAGCAGGAAGTATGGGGTTCCACGAGCTGTGGATTTGATTTCTGTTCATTAGCATTAACGATGCCATCAGAGTTTCCACTTACAGTGTGATTGTTCAGACGAGAAAGTGGATCACATTCACGGTGGGCGGTCGTTGTTTTCCCGGGTGGTTGTGTCCAGGATTTTGTGTAGATTCCCACATGCGAGCGAGTGAATTTTGTTCCGCTCATGGGATTCCGCTATCCATTAGATTTGGGGTGAAAATAAATATTTTAGAAGTCGTGGAAGCGACAGGTGTTCCTCACACCATAATTCAAGTTAATATGCTCTAATATACATAATAGCAAGAGGTCCGGCAAGCAGGTCACTTCATTTCTTGTTTCATTTTATATAATGTGACGATTTGAAGACATTTGATCCTTCGGAGGAATTTGCAATGCAATTTTCACAGTTTCTCATCCCCTTTAGCGTTTTCTAAAACAAATCCCATCCCTACCTACGCAAACTAGTACAAGTTTTGCCTTTGCTTTGCGTAGTCCAGTATCCCGGGGAATAGCGTCATTCCAGAGCAATCTGGGCTCATCCAACACGACGATTCAAAACCGTTTTAATAATTAATGAATCAAATTACAAGGATATTCTTCCGGGTGACTGAGATCAAGAACCGAAACTAATTACCAACTGATTTGAACACACACTTTGCTTATGAATCTGCACTCAGCATACAAGACACGCGCGGCGAATATCAACAAATATTTAATATCTCCCCAAGGTTTGTTTACTTAATCAGACCGTGAAACACACAGTTTCCATAATTCCAAATTCCTTAATTTAATTTTAGATTGCAAATTGCAACAGGGACTCATTACAAATTAATTTGCATTGCTCTGTCATTTCAAGCTTTGGCACGACCTCACGACAAAGAGAATGAACTGGACACAACCTAACCTATGTGTCTATTCTGCAACATTGCTATGGCTAAACATGGCATTACTGTTAAACGTGAAAAAAGTCTATTGAAGTTTCCAAAATGGCAAATTGCTTTAGTCCAAATAAATCCAAATCTTTAGGAGTAGATGAGGTTTTCCTTTCGGCTTTCCAGTTTCCACTTCAATAAATACTTTTTTAAGGTTGAACTTTTAACATTTTCACACATAAGTGTGCACACCCACGCGGGGATCAAATACCCGTGGTCCACAATGACGAATTATAGTCCGGTGACGCGATATTTCAGGATATGTTCTCGTTATTGCCTATATAGCGTTTTAGTCGTAAGTACTTATATTGTTTAGCCCTATTTCTGCTCTCGGGATTCCCCATTAGGAGTACAAAAATGACAAAATCTGAGTTTATTTCATTCTTTGTGTCTCTGGATGATTTTATTCCAGTCATACGTTAGGCCCGAAATCAAGAAGAAGATGATAATGAGAAGTCAGAAGACATTTGCTCTGTGCACCTTCGTCGTCTTCCTTATTGGTGTCACTCTTGTCGCCTGTGGAACAGCTCCTATCCAGAAGAGGGTAAGTGGAAAGAATTTCATAAATCCAACTTCGTATAATATATCCATTCAATTCAATTGCTTTATCTGCTATCCTATCCGCTACAAACTGCAATCTTAGCATTTCAATCCACGTGACGTATCCATTTCCGTGCGTAGGCGACCTGAGTCCTTAGCTTAGGTATTTGGATTTTTATGTATTGTGTGTGGGTGAACTTACAACCGGAGTTAAATATTTAATCTTTAATCGTAGTACACAAAGACATGCGGAATACTTGCTTGATGTTGTCTTAATCTTTTAACGTGGGGAGATGGGGTAGGCGTCGTGCTGTTGCGTGCCTGATTGATTGATTTAAAATATTTAAACTCACGGACGCGTAATTTGGGTTTAGTTATGTGAGAATTTGATGGATGGGAAATCGGAAATCACACGCCCACCTTTAAAACAATGATTGAAAGCTGTTGAGAATTAGAAGGGAAGAAAGCCTGACTCTAGTCATGTTGTATGATCGTGAAAAACAAGCTCTTCCATATTTTACCTGAAAGGTTTCAGTTCACACCAAATGTAACGTAAATCTTAGTCCGTGGGAAGGAAGACAAGCGGTGAGTCGGGGACGGGAGTAATTTTATTATAGGAAATAAACTCACAATTCACCACATTCTTTGCACTTTTAAAAAGAGCTGAAGAAGTGTACATGCCTTTACGCTAAGCGGTTAAAAAAAGTACATAAAATGATCCACTCAGTTCCAAGCCGTTAAGAGAGAATCCTATCATCACCATGCATGAGTAAACCGTTAAAAAAATTATAAGGGAATTTTACGCGCAGTGCCAATCCTTATTGAAAATAAGAGTAAAGACCGAAAATATAATGCAGATTATGTAGATGCTTGACTGAACAAACGCCAATAAACGCCGCAGTAATATGCATCGTTAAAATCATATTTGATACTGCAAACACACGTGTGGGTAGATTTGTTTGTCTCTTTTAGTGCTTCATGTCCACGTGAATTTGTGAGTTTATGTAAGGTGGGATAACGGAAATACTAAATTGAGGATTTACGAACAGGTACAAACAACACTAATAAAAACCCTTGTGTAGGAAAGTTTTCTTAATCTGGATATCTACTCCGTCCTTTGCTAAATTGAGTAAGTTTACTGGCTGTTCTTGTGCCCTATTTCCATGGAATATGACCAGGCTAGCATTGCTTTGCTTTGAGTAGCACGCAAAAAACATGTGTCCTAAATCATAAGCCTCAAACGGCGTTCCATACGGTAAATGCTGAAAATCCGAATCAAAAAACTAGTGGCGAAATTATTAAATAAAGTTACGATCACCAGGATTAGCCAGGATAAAAATGGAAAACCTGTAGTTTAGGTTAATAATTGTTAATTTTGTATATGAAATGCAAGTATACCTAATGTAAGTTCAGGTTTCCTACGTAAGCGTTCTGACGCGCTACTGTGAAAAGATTCTATGAAACCATCAAAACCAGAATATTTGCGGTCTGTGCGGTTAACTGACAAAATGACAAATTTAATCAACAAGCTGACCAAAACTAGTAAATACTTTCCCAGATCTGTTTTTGATTAAGTCGTTATAATTCTAAGGATAACCGATAACCTTTCAGTTGCACTCATGAGACCCCAATTCCGTCGGGTTCTGGAATGTTGGCTTTGTAATAGAAAACAACTCACCGCTAACTCATTTCTTTCTGACACAGAGTTTGATGGCGATGGGTGGTAATGAGCCAGAGCAACTACAACAACAATCCCAATCATCGGATCAGAAACCGAGAGGAAACAAACGAACTTTCTGCAACGCATTTACAGGCTAGTAGCTACAATGAAAAAGAATTAATTCCTTCAATCAAACAATTCCCATGCTTAAATCTGTCAACGTTGACAATTTATGTAGGCTGTGGTAAAAAACGGAGTGACGCGTCTATGCCCAACAAAGACTTCCAAGATGACTACGATCCTAGGGACAATTCGGAAGATACAATTGATGATGTGGCACGAGATATCCTGGCCGAGGCTCGCTTATGGGAAGCATTGCAAGCAAGGAGTTCCATAAGGGGACCCTATGTGAGTTGCTCTACTAAATAAGTACAACATGTTGAGTTTTAAGTGACAAAAAACTAAGTATATTTTATTTTTCAGCGGCAGCAAGGATTTTTTCCAAGGCAAAAGCGATCGTTGAGCAAAGCTAAGTCAGCTTAAATCGAAGTGGAGATGAACTTTATTTACTAACGTAGCATAACTTGAATTCTCTAAAATTCAGTATCCCAGTGCGTTGCCAGCGCTTATATATTAGCTTCATTGGAATATTACGGTATTACGACAGAGTTCTGATTGTGACTCGCGAATAAAATTTTTTGAAATTTCAATGTAGTTGAAAAATTTACGTCATTCTGTGAATCAAAAGGAAGAGCTCGACTCCCTTCATCTTCTCATAATTTCTTTTCAGTTCAATATGTAATACTTAGTTAGAAATGTGGTTTACTATGCTGTATAATTATGTAATCTAATAAATCTTAGAAAATTTCTAATATATGGCATACATCTCATCATAATTTAAATTCTTAAAGTCTCAGATGACCGTTATTAGATTCGCCGTGTAACAAACTAGGTAATTGTCTAATCCAATCATTCTTAAAATAATTTTGCGTCCTTTGAGTGCGATGCCAGAATGCTTTAAACACGTAAAAATAAGCATTGCAAATCAGTTTATTAGAATTAAAAACTCTCATAAAAGCTTCTCAACTAAAAGGTTTAATCTGATTAGAGTAATCATCAATTTGTGTGATTTATTAAATTTCAAAATGAATTCAAAACATTCAAAAATATATTGCAGTACAGATTAAAATTAATTGGTTTTAATAAGAGCAAATACAATTAAAATCGTAAAATAATCAGTCCAATAAACAATCAAAAGGCCATTCGCCCGCGGAAAATCGCTTTTATGGCTCAAATTCTTGTAAATCTACATGGTTTTAAAACCCTATCATTGATATTGTCACTAATGTACTAAAATATATCACTTTTAAACCCATGGGCTTCGTCCCTTTGAACTCCTGGCAATCAATAAATAGGATAAATAGATTCGGGTCAAGATATGGTTGAAATTTCAAATGCCAAACTAAATGTAATATAACTCTGTTCGAAAAGAGTTTAGCAAAAACCACATCAACGGACTGTATAAAAAAGTCAAAACAATGATGAGTGGTTGACTGATCGACTATGTGTTCGCTCTTCTGAATTAAGACGTCAACAAATACAACTTTTCGTCAGTAAAAACTATTGTGTGTTACCCTAATCCCAACCCTAATTACTAATACTTAGCATTTGTTTGAAGCAAACAAGACCTTGATTGCGACATGGTATGAATTGAAAACTAAAACTCCAGAAGCATGCTAAAATAGTTCTGGCTAAAATTATTTAACTACTGCCTGAATTAAAATTTTGGTAAAATGGCTTTATGTGATTTCAAACGTTCTTCACTAACGTAAGAGAAGAGCTTGAATGTGACAATAAGCGGCGATTTGAGCTTGGAGAGGTTGTATTTATCCGGGTTTCAGGTTCAACTAATAGTGCCAGTGGCGTAGCACTGGCAGGATGGCTCAGTGGGGGATAATAATGGCGATAAACAATATACGACATCAAAGATCCAATAATTCCACCGACTGTCACATCTAAGTTTTAAAGAAAAATTAGCTCTCCCATTTTAAAACACGTCCGAATCGGTAACGTAAAATGCAGAAATAAGGATCACCTTGCCAGTGATGATGGTAGTCGCAAGTTCGGCTAATAGCAACCATAAGAGCGAAAAGTAATGGTAGCATGATTATGACCAGACGCCAAGCTACCCGCCGACTCCTTGCATTGAAAGTCCCCAACTTTCCTGCCATGTAAAGCGCCAGAAAAGTCATGGTTGAGAAGCTTGCTGTAAGTCAATAGAACAAGAAATCAGCAAATCCGCAAGGCATTTAATTGGGTTAAAATCACATTTGACTTACTTCCAGAATGCCCACTAGGGAAGCTTTTCCGCCCCTCCAGAACCTTATCAAGGGGACCGGTGCAGGGCAACGATATGTTAAACTCATGTTGTCCAGGAAAACACCTTGCAAAGTAATCCGGACGTGGCCTACCTGTATTGGATTTAAAAAATGACAACTCGATTGAAATCTCCATTGGAAATTTATGTTCATTTTACTTGAAATGCAAGCCAAGAATAATAAATTACCAACGCTAATTTTAATCATGTTAACAATCAGTCCAGCAAGCGGAATGGACAGACTAAGGGATAAATGCGAAATTAGTTAATAATTTTAAATTATTGGTGGAGATTTCCTTCAGCCACCTAGCTCCCTTATACCTTGGAACCAGAAAACCTTCCCATGCGTCTCGAAAATCACGGTTAATGATGAAGAAAATTGACAGAATGGCAATGGATGACACTATTGCGATAACCTAAACAAACTGAACGTGAGCATTGCCAATAAAGCATTGTTAACATAATGAATATTACGTAAAGTGACGCCGTGGACACATATCCCTCCGTGTTCGGGAATCTATACAGCCAAACTTCTTCGGGTTGAATTTCTCTCCAAAAAGGTTCCAGCTCTTCGGTGAAACTGCCAAAATACGAAAGTTATGTAGAAAACAAAGTTTTAATCAAATTAACTTAAACTTACGCAAACGTAGTGATGATCACTATTCGGATAGCGAGTTCACTCCAGAAAACAAGACTTGAACCCGGAAAATCAATGCGCCACGGCATTTTTGAAATCCTTAATTGTTTCTGATTCTAAGGATGTAGCCGGCCACTGCACTGGAACTGGGATAGACAACACACAGGAAACACGGCACAACCGCAACAGCTGAACCGCTTTGAAACTCCCGAATTAGGATTAGTTGTCAGTCATAAGGATGAGGAAGAGCATCTAAAAATTAAATTAAAAATGTGAGCAATTGCTCAATGTTGGGAGAACTAGCGAGGAAGCTAATTCTGATTTAACTTTTCATTTTACCCAGCCTTCTTCTTGGCTAATGTGTCACATGGTGCATTGGAATACCCGTCCTGTACGTCCACTCTATTATTGTATCATTTGAGTTAGGAATGCACTGAACGCACATAATTTATCTAATCTAACTGTCACAGGCTGCTAGGCGCCCTAAAAAAGGACCACCCTGTTGAACCACCCTGTCATCTTCCATAGCACACAAGTACATGCGTGGCCCCCGGCGTCTGTCGACGAAGGAGATTCGGCGGAGGTGGCCGTGTGTTTCAATTCAACTGTGACTGTAGCAGTGGTTGCTACTCAATTGATTTTCGGAAAGTAAAAAATAACTATTTGAATCAATTCTATGGAGAAATTAGGAAATGATGAAGGTGCAGACCAGTCACCTCCGAAGCGGGCTAAGGGCGACGAGGAGGATTCCAAACCGGACGAAGATGTAAGGACTCACGTCACAATTTACGATTAGTCGGATTTCACATTGTATTTGTGTAGTGTTATTTCTGAATCATTTCCTTGTGATGTGAATAGGAGCTGAGGTTGGACTTGGAAGCTTTGACCGCTACCGAGGAGGATAAGCAAGGAATTGTTAATCTAATTTCTTCGCTTCTTCGAGTCACCGGCCTGGATGTTTCTAGGATTGTAGACGAGATTATTCGACAAAGTAGCATGGGCTCCATTTTGAAGGTGATATATACTATAAATTCATATAGATTGTATTGTGTTCCTGGCAGTCACCATTCGAAAATTATTGCATTTTCTGCTGTTCAAACAATAAGACTTTAATATTTACAACCTCTTCTGTGAGTAAAATCCAGGTCCCAGTTAGTAAATTATTTGCACTAGCTCCTCGCAAGGAACATTAATTACCTAAACACTGTGTTTCAGGGTGTCTCGGATGGCTCCGTTTTCGGGGTGTGCAGTGTGCTAACATCAGCGGATGAAACGGTAAGTTACTGCTTGTTTAACCCTTCTTTACACAAAAATTTATTATCTCAACAATACTTAATCGTACAGTACAGCAGCTCCGGAGAGGGAGACTACGAGAATGTGCCTATTTTTTAGCTAATAGTTTTACGAAGTCACACAAAAGTGTTTTATGAGCTCTGGTAATTATTCTTTTCATCTATTTCAGCCATCCGAAACTACTGATCAATTGGTGGACTGGTTAGTAACTGCGGCAGAGGAAGCTGGGCTTAGCACGTCATTGGACATGGAGTCTGTGAATGGCATCTTTGAAAACAGAAAATCGGCCGCTGGAAAGCGCGTAGGAATTCTCATATATGATCGAATTGTCAACTTGCCAGTGGAGACTGCTATTGAACATTTGACATCGTTGGAGTAAGTATATTTTAGGACAACCTTCATGTACATGTTCCTATATCGGCTCTGCTAACTTGCATGCCTCTCAGTTTTAAAGCTTCAACTTGTAAAATGTTAATAACGCTTTAAGGTACCTCGCTTCTAAAAGCTTTTACACTTATCATGTGGAGAGTAATGCATACTTATTATCCGATACTTATTGCAATGCCTTATTTGACCAGAGGGCGTGAGGGCGAACTCGCTTAATGCAAGTAACGGGAAACGGCTGTGTTAGAATTTATTTAAAATTAAAAAACAAGTAGACGTAGTCGGATGTTCAGCCAGAGTAAATCAAAGCAATAGTTCCCCTTACCGGAACGTTGAGCAGGATTGTCTGTGGTGTTTTCATTAAGGGAAACGAGGAGGAATTTCCAACCCGAGTAAAAATCAAGTTGCTCAAAAACTCCACGCCTGAAAGAGGCTTGAGCGTAGATCCTGGAAATTATGATGTTATTGACAAATCTTCATGTGGTAATTCGAGTAATTAAATTTTATGACATAAATCACAATTAAGTTTGAATCCTTAATTTGGAGCCAGCAATTATTACCGATATGCCGTATGCAAACCATTTTACTGAAAGGAGGTAAGCACAATGTAATAGTAATATCCTTTGCTCAATTTCAGTGGAGAGCTGGCCAGCGATGGGCGCATTGCATATCTAGTTCTGATTCAGCGTGTTTACCAAGATGTCACGACTGGTAAAATGAGATTCCAGTTGGTCGAGCAAGAGTTGCTAGAAGATGTAAGTTTAAAATATTAATCAATCTATAGCTTTATTCATAACTCAATCACGTGGGAAGGAGTTAACTTAAACGTAACCCTTTTTCCAACAATCACAATTGAGCATCCACAAGCAAACACAAAAGTAATTGCAATCTTAACAAAGTAATTAGATTAATATTCACGTTACTAGAATTACAAAACAATTCTCTCTCGAAGGTGTTTTAAGTAGGATAGTAGGAACTAACCATCACAGGTTTAGAACTCTCATTGATTTAATTTCTTGGTTTTTTTAGTTTATCTTTGCGGATTTTGACATTTCATTGGATCTCAAAGACTATGGGATGGTGTTTGGTGAGCAAGATGATGGTACTCTTAGTGAAGGGTATCCTTACCGTCGATTTGTGATGTTCAAGACAGAGGATTTAAAAAACTACATTAGTGCTTGTTGCCGTGAGTTCGGCATTCCAGAGGTCGCTAAGGACTAAACCAATATAATTTTCAAAGGTCTCTCATACATTCAATGTTGCTAAAATGATAATGTAAAGATAGCTCGTGTCGTTATGTTTATGTTTATCTACTATATCATGTTTCCAAAATGAAGAAATAAAAAACTGCTTGTTTCGTTTGCAAAAACTTTGATAGTAATTGTTTACTGCTGTCGATCTCTACATAATTTTAACATGTTGTATCAATGGTTTAATCGACAAATCCCGAGTAAGTAAATGTGCTTTATGGAAAGTGTATATACTAAATGCAATGAAGCTGAATTGCTGAATCGCTGAATGTGCTAGAATTTTAATCCACTCTTGAAAAGTTTCAAATACAGTCGCCTATTGGGATTTGTTTGCAAATGAACTCAATGTTGTACTAACGCTAGTCAAGAAACAATACAAACAGTATCAAACAAAATTATACACTACGAAAAGACTAGCTAAAACTAAATGTACACTAGGCTGGTTTAGAATTGACTGCAATACAAAGTTCTTGCCAAATAGCCTGATACACTTGACACTTAAGTAATGTATGCTCTCGTTAGCCGATAAAAGTTTCATGGAAATAAGTGGGCACACCTGGTTTAGTAGAAGATTGTGATTGCTTGATTCTCGTTAAGGCACCTTGTCTTTCACCAATTTGTCAACCTTTTTTACAAGCTTACATGCTATCAATATCTCAGAAAATTTTACTTTAGTTTCTTTTCTTAACATTCAAGTTGAGTTACAAAGTATGGCATAATTGACTTAAAAATCGTGTCGAAACTCACATATATCTGTAAATTCGACTACTCTAACACGGTATAGAGAACATGTATTATTGCAGAGCTATATAGAGCTTCTTTAGAGAAAATTGTTGGCGGGTTCGAAAAAGTTAGGGTTGAGGCAAAGGGCAGATTAAGGTAGTTTGTAAAATGACTTAAACGTCTCTGAGATACTTGGATGGAAGTCAAATTGAAATTACCTTTTGCAAAAATTTTGACCAATTTCCTTGTTCCCTTTAAAGTTTATTACGCTCACCACGAAACAAAGCTGTTCAAAATTGTAAATTATTTAGATTTCCACAACTCGCCCAATCTATCTGATGACTTATAAGTACTTCACATCGATCCACAATACTAATACTCCACCTGACTGTATTATTATTATTTATTTATGACGCTATCAAGCTCATTATGTTTAAATCCAAACGATTTCGTCAAACATTTCCAAGATAATAAATTCAAGGCCATCTTTTATTGTTGCATTTATCTTCGCTGCCAGTGCATTGTCTTTTGTCATGTCACTGTCAACTTGATGCACAGCAATGAGCAAGTCACAAATTGGGCAATTGCAATGCAAGTCGAGGAGAACTGCATTGCACAGAATAGTATCCGTATGATTTAATTCAGTTAGCTTTGTACAGTACTATAATACCTTTCTAGCTATTCTAGGTAATCAAGAGGAAAGAATAAAATAATCAATTCAACCACTACTTATGTATCTTATTATCTTTGATTAAAACTAAAGGTCGTCATCATAAGTTTTGTATTGAACTATCATCGAACAAAAAACAAATCTCGGTTAACTAATCTAATCCAACTCTGTCCCCACGCCACGCCGCTCCGCCCGTCTGTCTGATAAGTCAGTCCGTCGTCGGTGCGGATTTACATCCGCATTTGTCATTCCTGGTCGTGGCGCGGCGTCGAGTCGGCTCTCTTTCCCTTCAATTTGTACCTGGGAAAAGGATAGTCGATCCGAGTCGGGCTCTGAATTTCCTTCAGTTGTAATTTCCTCTTCTTACCAAGTGGTTGGCGGTCTCTTCTTTCTCCTCCATTCATATTTGGTGAGTACACACACTTTCTTCAATCCCGACTAACCACATCAAGTTCATGTCAAATGAACAAGCATTTTCTTATTTGAACTTGGTAAAAGCAGTGTGTCTTGTGTATACATGCACTGGCGGTTCCATTAATATTTAATTTATTAAACGCCCGACCCAGTCAGTCATGCCGGACAATGCGTCCGTGTCTTTCATTTTTCTGTCCAGGGCGGCGGTCATATGTCACGAAGTGCCTGCCTTGCTAATGAAATATTGACAAATGCTTTCGTGGGCAGAATATTTTCTTTGGGTTTGGAATTGGAAGGTGTCAAGATTATAGTTTGAATCAATGAAAGATGACGAAAGAGAGACAGGAACAATTTAACGGAAGCTTTAGGCCCCGGCTAGCAAAGGCGGGAACAAGTTCTGGCAAAATGCCATGCCGGTTTATTAACGGTTGGGAATTCACAGTTTTGTCTTCAGGATAGATCTGTCTCTCATGAAGCTTTTTAAAAACTAAGACGCCCGGATGTATTAATGTGTGAGCGTTGACAAATTACAACAGAATTTATTCAGAGCTGTGGTTTAGTTTACAATTATGTTTGGTCTGCTTCATTACAATGCGGGCTTGACATTTTAGCATAGTACACTAGTCTCGTCTTTTATCTTTACGAAGATCTGTCAGACTTTTCACTACTGCATTTTGGTTATCTTTAACGTCAAGTTCACTGAAGCTGGTTCAAAAGCTAGATCTAAATTGCATCCACTAATGAGTCAAATGAAATGCCTTGACTTGCTCCGTTAAAGCTTTGAATAGGCATACAATAATGTTTATTTGGTTTGCCGAATTTCATATTTTGATGAGGCCCGTGCACCCTGAAGTATAAATCCCAGCACGCTGGTTCAAATGTTATCTTAAGACTGAAGACATGGTGGAATTCTTTGATATAACCGATACACGATAGCTAGGTTTGGTTGACTATTAGAATAAAGCCTTCACTTTTCATTCGTCCACCCAGCCCCGAAGTCAAGCTGCTTATGAGGCGAGTGTTGGAAACAACCATTGTTTAACAAAGTACTACTTACAAACAAATGTTCTCGAAAGGGTTAACATTAAGATACCTTTAACCGGCCAGTAAAAATGTGGGAGGAATGGGAAGGGAAAGTTTATCTGCTAGTTTAAAACTCTTCAACCCTAGATTCAGGGTAAGGGTGCGCTTTGCTTTCAGTTTCATTTGCCCTTTATTTGACAAAGGAGTAAGTAGGGTCCCTTTCAATTTCATTTAGCCTGAATTCAGCAAGAGTGGTACAAGCAAAGGTGCACATTTTTGGGGTTTGAGAATCGGAGAATCCCTTTGCTTTAAGGGGTGGTCTTGTATTTTATTCACTTCTTACCGTCAGGATTTGAACTAGGAAAAGTACGGGAGAACTAGAACATCTGTTGTGGGATCTTCTGTTGCAAACTCATCATCAAGTAAATGCATCTCGTTTCCAAGTTTTTACGTAGTGTGTCTTAATGATTCGGAATTGGGATATGTAGATACAACAGAGTGCCTGGCAATGTCAAATCACAGTAGTGCAGAAGTGGGGGTAGACAAGGTGCGAAATCTTGTAACTATGTTCTCTGGGCAAGATACAAAGTCGAACCAGATATCGGGAAAAGGTAGCTTTTCAATAAATAAAAATTTGCTTGCGGTCGTTCTCAATGTTCATTTATAACACGTCCGTTAACGTATTATTGTAACCTGTGCTTTGTTTATGATTTGTACAGCCCAACTATTGACTCCTATTCCGCTTGACTCCGAGTTTCTGCTTGATTCGCCGTCAGGTTCTCAGATTTAATTTCCGTCAGCTAACGGTTCACGAGTAAACATTGATCATTACTTTGGTGGCTAACTAGTTGAGGTTTTGCATTTAATTTAGCGCTTACACAACGCTGTGCTTTATTTCTCATTAGTCCTTACTACTTATTGCATATGCCAAAACAAAGTTAGTCGCGTTGTATTAATATGGGATTTGCATAAGTACCAAAATAGCAATCTAGCAATAACCGTTTAATTTGGGCCCGACGAGGCCCAGCGAAGTGTGCGGTTTGTAAAGAATCGTATTTGTTTTCAAACTTTTGCACCGTTTCACTTGGCTGGCGGATTGCACGTTTGCAGGTGCCCAAATTGCAATTATGACTCTTATCTACCGCGTCTAACTATAATACCAGCCTTAGTAAACACACACTACCAATTGGATAACCATTATAATCTTAACGGTTGGTTGGATTTACAAACTTCTTTCTCCAGAAGCAGGACTGGTGGCATAAACTAGAAGTACCGACTTTCAGTTGTACAATAACCCCAGATTGATTTTCGAGTCGTTGCTGTTTTCGGTGAGCTAAAACTAATATATTAGAGTGCTTCTGTTGGCGAAGTATTCCTGTACTGAATGTTGATTTCTTTGCACGGAACAGAGATACATAGCGCAGCTTACGCAAAGGTATTAATTGAATTTTGAAAATAATTATTTGCAATAACATATTGTTAGGAAAATCATAGGCTGGACAGACTCAATTAAATTAAGACGTAAAACTTAAACTGGTAGTCCCTGATTATGTTATAAAACTAGCACATTTTCTCGGAGCCGAATTGACTTTGACTCTTACTTTTAAGTGTCGTCGCGTCTCCGATGCGCATTATACAGAGTTTGCAAGCCTGTTAACTTCAACTCTCCAATGCTCAATGCAGCCGCCTCCTTTTGAAATTAGTCAGCAGCGTATTTTATTGATTTCTAAAATTGATCTATCTACTCTCTACCTCCTCCAGCTTCTCGTTATGCGAAATGCGAATGCGAAGGTTAAAGGTGAGCGAGTGTTTGCTGGTGCTGGCCGTGCCGATGCGATGATGGTCATCGCCTTGTTGGTTAGAGTTGGCAGATCTTGTTCGTATAATATGCACCAAGGAAATATTTTATATTTTTACCTTGCTCAGTGCTCTACCCTAGTTCCTGATTAAAAATAGGCTTATGCTCTTGATAATTTAATTGTCAAGGAAGGCGATACACGTATTATTTATTATTCTGGTGCATTTCCAGTTGTTTGATAGGATGCCTGACGATGTGTATTACGTTTAGTTTGTATGATATATTGCTTATGTTTAGCAGGCAGGGTTCTTTCTGTATTATCTGCTTCTTGACATCCAGTTGAATGCTGAATTCCATTAATGTTGTCAATTGCTCTTTTATTGTAGCACACTCGTGACACATCATAATTTGTTGTATGTTATTGGTTTATTTTTATGCGCTTTTTTGATTGTATTAGATATTTGTATAGTACATTTTATTTTGGCAGCTTTTGCGACAGATATTGAATTTATATTGTAAATGTGCGTGCAAAAAATTACTGTTTGCAAAGCAATAGACATGGGCGGCGAAGGGCAGTCACATTTTGTTTGGTCAATAGCAATTTGGAATCGAACCGAATTTCTCCATGTCTTCCTTCAAGTAAGTGTAGTTGATTTATCGGAGAACTGATGCTTATGGCAGTCATTATATAATTTAAAACGCCTTCGACTAACATTTATTATGCCAGTTAATTGCCCTTCGTCCTTGAGTGAGGCCAGTTGTATTTTTTATTTGAAATACATTTTGTATCGATTCAAAAATTTATTTTTGGAAATTTTAGTTGGATAATTAATTATATCAGTAGGTGGATCAAGTATACGTTTATATTGCATAAACGTATAGGAAATTGCGCCGAATCAGGCCACTCGACGGTCCGTTCTGGGCCAAACGAAGTGAAGTTATGAGGAGCGTCGTTTATGTTTTTGAATAATTAATTCACCTTTGACATGAATTTGGAGCTTGGTCTAGCCCATTTCGCTCGTTTTATTCCCCACACTTCGTTCTCCCTTCGCTTCAGTTTATTTAATAATTTTCCTCTGACGACACTTAATTCAACTGCCATACTTGTGGGCTTGGCACATTCTGGAGCATTCGATTCGATCCTTTATTTCTCTTCGTATTTTCTAAGGTTAGTTTCGACGCGTCGCCATTCCTTCTTCAGAAATGTAGTGGATCGGTTAAAACAAATCCTAGTGTTTCCAACTTTATTTTATTGGGGATATGGGTGGATTGTTGGGTTGTTTAACGGGAAACAGGAACAATCAAAGAGACGACCAATTATTTGTATCTGACCAAAGTTATCCAAATAGAAATAATAATGCCCTTGGCTCTTTGGCTGGAATGTTTACAAATACACTTTCTCAGTCAAATCTGAAGCGTGTGAAACCACTTGACGCAAGTCAGGGTGATACAAACAATTCGGTGGCAGGAGTTGATGTTGACATAAACAGAGGTAGTATTTGGAAGTACTCTTAATAGGTACATTATATTTTTCCTCTCGCGATTTATGTGCGTGAACAGTCTCTGCACAGTACTGGGTGTGGATAGAACACTTATTGCAGATTTTAATTTGCAAGAAATAGATTCGTGCAGCTCGCCGAATGGACATGTTTTTGAAACGTCGCTTTCTTCATGTTTGCCACAAATTATGTAGCAACTCACGCATTTGTGATGTCTTTTTATAATTGTGCGCATCTGTGTGCGTCCAATGTCTAATGCTAAGTTGATTTGATTAATGATAGTGATTGCAATTAATTTGTATTATTTCAGGCCAATACATTTCACCAGCAGGAAAAGAAAATCGCTCTCTTAGTTCCAATAGTCAGCGTAGCATTCTTCAAGATTTCAACGGAGGTGATTTTGAAGACGACGAAATGGCTCCCGCTATAAGTCAAGTACAAATCCAGAAACCGGCGCCATTTTTTCAGGGAACTGCCGTGGTCGACGGTGAATTTAAAGAGATCAGTTTGGAGGACTATAAGGGGAAATACGTCGTTCTGTTCTTCTATCCCTTGGATTTGTGCGTAATTTATTATTTCTTTCTTTGCTTTTGTGTTCATTTCTTTTTTTTTACGCAGCACGTTTGTTTGTCCCACGGAGATCATTGCTTTCTCGGATCGTGCCGATGATTTCAGAAAAATTGGTTGCGAGCTGATTGCTGCTTCAACTGATTCGCATTTCTCTCATTTTGCTTGGTAAGTATCCCATATACAAGCACGGGGCACGACGCGGTAGACGGTGGAAGCGAATCAAAAATATGTTTGCTTTCTCCAATTATCTAGCCACACAAATTGACACATTGAGTGTCAGCTAACAACATTTGAATGTTTTGTTAGGGTAAACACTCCACGAAAGACGGGGGGCTTGGGTCCAATGAATATTCCTTTGCTTGCCGATAAGAATGGCGAGATTGCCAGGAAGTATGGTGTTTACAAGGCATGATTTATTATTTTTATTAATCGTATGAGAATATTATATGATACTAATGGTGAAACTTGTAGGAAGATGAAGGCATCGCTTTCCGAGGACTTTTCATCATTGATGCCAAACAGAATTTGAGACAAATTACAGTGAATGACCTTCCAGTTGGTCGTTCAGTTGAAGAAACGCTTCGTTTGGTTCAAGCTTTCCAGTTTACAGACAAGCATGGCGAAGGTAATGTAACGTCTAGCTCAAATTACAAATGATTAAAATCAAATCTTGAAATGTAATTGATTGCTCAGTTTGCCCCGCTGGATGGAAGCCTGGCGCAAAGACTATCAAGCCATCCATGAATGAAAGCAAGGCTTATTTTGAAAACTCCGGAAACTAATTTAATCCAGATTAAAACACCTCTTGGCGTTGAGTTGATGCGGCTCATCTCAAGTGGACCCTTCCTTCCTACTTATCACACTTTTTTGTTTAACGTCACCTTCCATACCCCTAACATATCTCTTCAGAACAGTGGTAAAGAGTTTATTCGAAACTATAAGGTTCATTCAAATTGTCTGTAATAAATTGTACTCATCTAAACTCCTGGTGAATATTAAAACTGAGCAAGCTAAATTGTTTCTCTTAAAGTGGAATATTTTCTTCCAGGCATGCCATGGTTTAAGGTTGTGGGTGCCCTGGAATGCTCAATATGTTTACCTGCTATTTAATATACTGGATTGCCGTATTCTTATTTGTCACAATCTTATTGCATTCCGCTTTAACTTTTAACTTTTTCATTTTTTAAACTGAAAGTTAAGTTTTAAAAAATACATCTAATCAACAGGATATATTGTTGTTGGCTGGAGGAACTATAATTGTTTTTACATAATTGTCCCGTAGTAATTAATTTCACATTCAGAACAAGGTTCATGTATTTTTTTAAAGGAGATGGGAGTTAAATGACTTGTGGGCTTAGCACAGCAGCAATGAAAAATGTTCTCCGGTCTTATTTATTTTAGTGTCAAGTTTTGGGTTTGTGTACGAAGAGAAGGTTTAGATTTGGTTATATACAGTAATGTGGGATGACAGTAGTGCAACTGAACATACCATACATCTCTATCTTGGCACTGTCAATTTAGTGTTTACAAGTTTTGCTGACTTAATCCAGACTTTTCGTGTAGCCTGCTGGCCTTCTTTGACTTCATTGATTCAACGTCGATGCGAATAAGCAAACCAACCATGCATGAAATTCGTAAAAATATTTCCTTGGTTTTTTGTTGCCTTATAGCAAGACGGTAGTGAACGCTTTGTTTTTCGTTATCTGCGGGCAATTAATTTGATATTTGAGAGCTCTTGGTTATTTAACTGCAACGTATAACCAGTATTGTAGAGCTTGAAATGATGGAGTCCGCTCATTGGCGGGGCAACTTGGTAAACGAATTGTATAGTTGCAGTCGCATAGGGTGAGATTTGCCCACGACACTCAAACGCACCGCATGCAAGCAGCACTACTTTTTCAGCTCGGCTTCATTCTTCCTCCACCGTCTCTACCCGATCACAACAGCCATCCAACCAACTGAAAGAGGGGTAGGTAATTATTTAAGAAAACACTCCGGTTTATTAAACTCCACACGAGAAGGATGTTGACGAATGAGATTGTGGGACTCCCAATAGTTAAAGGTAAGTGACTAATGCCGTAAATATATTTGACATTTGGCCGAAGCGAGTATATACATGTCTTCAGGTTTGAATTAGCTTCATGTCATTATTCTATTGCTATGCAGATGAAAATTTTCCGAGTACTCTGGATCGACTAACAGAAAAGGTTAAAGCGGAAAAAAGTGATGCTTTTCGGAAGAAATCAAAGACCTCACATGGTCGTTCCGACAGTCATAACGGAAAGTCGTCTCATGAAGGATATGAAAGTAGGGAATCCCGTAAGCGGAAGGGCTATAATGAGGAACATAAAACATCGAAGAGTAACCTTTATTTTTATTTTTTGTCAACTCAAAAAAGCCTTGTGCTGTAATGTGTGGGCTGTTTCAGGGTCAAAGGAGAATGATCATAGTGATGTTGCTGTTAAAGACGAAAAGCCTGACTGGAAGAAGCTTAGGCAAGAACGAAAGAAACTTAAGGAATCTAGGAAACTCAAGAAAGCACCAGATATATATGAATTATCGAAAGATGCTAAACTCATTTGGGAAGAGTTACGGCAAGAAGCATGTCCAGCTGTTAAGCGCGCTGAGTTGTCAAAAAAATTGTATATCTTGATTAAGCCTCATTTGAAAAAGGTCAGGTGTTACATGTTTCAACGTATTGCAACACTGTAATTTATAAATGATTGTTTTACAGTTGGTCCATGCTCATGATATTGTTCGGGTTATTGAGTGTCTGGTAGCTGTTGGAGGAGGAGAAATTCGAAGTGCAATATTTGACGAATTAAAGTAAGCTAGCAGCTAACATATCCAATTAAACGTTTCTTAATGATTTGAGACTAATTCCCGCTTATAATATTTTTTCTAGGCCACATCTTTTGATTTTAACAAAGAACAAATATTCCCACTTCTTTGTATTGAAAATGCTGAAGTACGGGGATAAGGCGCAGAGATCGGACATTATGAGTTCTTTTGAAGGAGAAGTAGTCAAACTGTTACGTTCACCTGTGTCAGCTGCTGTGGTTGAATGCGCCTATAATGAGTACGCCAATGCGAGCCAAAGGGCTAGGATTGTGCAAGAGTTCTATGGCCCAGAATTTCGTCTATTCAAGGACGAGGATGCTACAAATTTGGTTGCAGCCTTGGAGAAATACCCTGAGAAAAGTGAAGTTATTATGAAGAACTTTAAGCAAAACATCCTCAACGTTATTTCCAAGTAAGTCTTCATTGTCCTAAGTGAAAGTAAAATAACATTTACCTAAAGTCCGCTCGGCGACTCAAATATTGATTATTGCAGATCACCCTGGAAGTTGACCATAGTTCACACGCTTCTAAAGGAGCTTCTTTACTCTAAAGCTTGTGACGAGGAGACTCGATCCGATTTGATTGAGTTACTAAAGAATGATTTGATACACATTTTGCATACTCGTGACGGAGCACGAGTTGCTATGATGTGCATTTGGCATGGAACGCCAAAGGTAAGAGGACCTTAAAGCCAAGTATGGTTCAGCCTATGTTGATGTTATTTGTTTTTGTTTAATAGAACCGTAAGGCTATTGTGAAGTCTTTTAAAACTCACGTGGAAAAGATATGTACTGACGAACAGGGATATTTGGTGATGTTGGCATTATTTGACTCCGTAGATGACACTATCTTAGTTTCAAAGGTATAAATTAGTTATTATTTGGTGCCTTTAGTTTGGTGTCATGTAGAAATTATCCTGAAGCTATGGTTTTATTGTTCATTGCAGGCTATCTTGCAAGAGGTCATGGAAGGCATAGAAAGACTACTCATGTCAGAGCAAGGGCGAAAAGTTATACTGTATCTGCTGCAGCCAAGAAACCTGGCTTATTTCCACCCGCAACAGGTTGCCATTTTGGCAAATGGCGACTCAAACCAACAAAGGTGAACTAAATGCGACTTATGTATGCTTCAAAACAATTATGAAAACTAACGGTGAAACTAACTTCTTAATACTAATGAGCGTCTACTGAACAATTATTTTTGTTCAACTAAATTGTAAACAGCTCTGTTTGCTAAAAAATATATAATTATGTTTGCAGCAAGAAGGACAGGCAGTTGAGGGGGAAGGAACTCGTGGACTCTATTCTTGAAGATTTATTGGGTTGTTTTGAGCGAAATCTGAAGGAGTGGATTGACAACAATAAGTATAGCATTGTCTTAAAAGCTCTACTTGAAGCTGCATCAGGTAAAATTGAAATACATTAGAATGGTTAAGTATATAATGAGGATGCGAGGAAGAGTTCCCTGCCTTCACTCGACATCTGTCATTTTATGTGAAAAATAGGCGATTATTTTTATACAAACAATTGCTATATCTGAACTTTTCTCATCCTAAATAAAGTTTATTGCACATATTTGTACAACAGGCTCTGCAAGCTCCCAATATAAATCGTTGGCACAGAAGCTCGTTTCGGTTGCGATGGTGGATCCAATGTTAATTGAAAAATCGCAAGTCTTCAAAATATTTAAATGTCTAATTATCGACGAACAAGCTAACCCTGATAGAGGTAAGACTTTCATTATACTAAATTTTTTCAAATGCTGTTTTCTGTTAAAACTATTATTTTCAATATAGTGCTTAAGTTCACGGCAATTCTGTTGAAGCAACTGGAGGATTGTGAGGATACCCTTACAACCTGGCTCCAAACTAATCGAGGCATGATCATAATTCTTGCGTAAGTAACAATCCGGCTTTTGAAAATAGACTAACTTTTTGACAAATAGTCCGCCATCTCATATTAATTATATTTGCAGAATGCTGGAGAGATTCGAAAATTTACAAGAACGAATTAAAAAAATGTTAAAACCACATCACAGTTTCATTCGTAGTGATAAACTACAAAGTTGTCCTGCTCGAGAAGAGCTTCTCAAGATTGTCGTCAGCAAGCGCGGTTAGACTTAATCTGAACGAGATCATATTAGTACGGAACCCACTTGAACACGAATAGAACATTTCTATATTGTTTTAATAATAAATTAAATCATTGTTATTTGCTTCTCAACTTGTGTTTGTGTATTCCTCTTTAAGTATCATTGCATATATAAAATAGGATGATCGTTTTGTACTTAATTATCTTCGTCGAAATTACTCAACTGTTTTTGGAGGTTAGCTTGTAATGTTCATGATTCAAGTGGGCGCTCAATAAGTTTAGCCACAAATCCTAGATCTATGAATTCATTGACACGTGTCGCAATGGAGAATCTTAATATGTCATTGTTCTTAGGGAAGTGACCTAGGGCATGCAGTTGAGTAATGATTACCTATGCAAACTGCCATGTATTAGTGGAAGGAAGGCAGGCAGGCCAATTTCAACCCCTGCCATAATTATTCCTGATAGTAGCACAGTTTTGATTTGTTGGGATTTGAATAGCACCTGGAGTGCTACCGAATAAATTATATTTTGACAATAAGGGTTCTAATTTTATTAATTTAGCAGTGCCCAAAATTATTACTAGAATGCTAGAGTTTAAAATTTAAGAGGGGCAAATTGCCACTTGAGGCCAATGCATGCTTTTTTATGAGAATGAGCGGGAAACTCTCCTTTCACAGAAGAAAACCAAGAACGGCCCGTTCCGTCCTTTGCCGCTGCAGTTACCCGCTCATTTCCCTCCTCAACGCTCACGCCACACGCTCCTACATCCTCGTCTCATTCGGTTCTCCAGTCCTTTCTCTTCGGTTGCTGATTTCGACAACATAACATTTCAAACCTCAGTAGTGATCTTGAAGGTACGCACCAGAATTTTATTATATTTTAAATTTTGACTCAGTCGATCTGGAGCGTGTCAATTCAATTAAATAAGTGGATTTTGAGGGCACTGTGGCACAGCAATACTTACGTGTTATGGCTGTCAACACATACCTAAAACCTGTCATTATTTGATTTTTATAATAGCTTTGGATCCATGGAGCTAGACATTGTTCGTGACTTGGTTCGAGAATCTCCACTCAAAATTTGGGGCCATGTTGAAGTTGAACTCGCTGACTACACACCACCACCAGTACCTCCGAAGCCAAAAGGGCCGCGACCACAACGTAATTATTCTTCTGCTAAACAAATTCAGCCCAGCGCATTCAAAACAGGAGCAAGTACTAGTTTCAGGAAAAGTTCAGTTTTCCGAGGGGATTTGCGACGAAGCGCCGCTGCTGGTAAACTGATGGCTTCTTGTCCACCTAAGCAATCTGGTTTGATGACAGCACGCCAACTTGTAACAATTGCTGAGGATGGAACCGATGAGCAGTTACCACACTACATGCGAAGCACGGCGAGCAGCCGCTCCAGACGAGTGGGTGTGCGGCATAATTCTAGTGCCTTTGAGTCATCTCAGCTCAACTCCACTGCAATTCACACAAGCGGTCGCCAACAGTCGAATTCTCTCAAAAGCCGTAAATTCATTCATATCCGGAAAGCTCTGGGTAATTGAGAAACTTGTTATTTAGTTAATTACACTGAAAACAAAGAGCGATAATTTTAATATTTGGTTTACCTCAGATGATAAATTTATTTCAACAACCGAGACTGCCAAAGAGCTGGAAGACAACCCGATGGGGGAAAAGAAGGAGGAATTTGAAGGTTGGCGTTTCAACGTATAATTTGATATAAGAAAAGATCATCTTTATAATTAATACCGACTGTTCGAGTTAAAGCGAAACGACAGCAATTCTCGAGTCATATATGCTGCCTTCTAGCCATTAAAAATTGCAATTGCGGTTGATGTATTTTTACCTTCAAATATTATGTCTTTAGATATTCCTGCGACCAAGACGCACGAGACTGCTAAAGAGTTGGAAGACAACCCGATGCTGGAAAAGAAGGTAGAACTTAAAGGTAGGCGTTTCAACGTATAATTTGATATAGATCACCTTTATAATTAATACCGACTGTTCGAGTTAAAGCGAAGCGACAGCAATTCACGAGTCATATATGCTGCCTTGTAGCCATTAAAAATTGCAATTGCGGTTGATGTATTTTTACCTTCAAATATTATGTCTTTAGATATCCCTGCGACCAAGACGCACGAGACTGCTAAAGAGTTGGAAGACAACCCGATGGTGGAAAAGAATGTAGAACTTAAAGGTAGGCGTTTCAACGTATAATTTGATATAGATCACCTTTATAATTAATACCGACTGTTCGAGTTAAAGGGAAGCGACGGCAATTCACGAGTCATATATGCTGCCTTCTAGCTATTACAAACTGCAATTGCGGTTGATAAATTTTTTACCTTCAAATATTATGTCTTTAGATATCCCTGCGACCAAGACGCACGAGACCGCTAAAGAGTTGGAAGACAACCCGATGGTGGAAAAGAAGGTAGAACTTGAAGGTAGGCGTTTCAACGTATAATTTGATATTAGATCACCTTTATAATTAATACCGACTGTTCGAGTTAAAGCGAAGCGACAGCAATTCACGAGTCATATATGCTGCCTTCTAGCTATTACAAATTGCGGTTGATGTATTTTTTACCTTCAAATATTATGTCTTTAGATGTCCCTGCGACCAAGACGCCGCCGAGTCAAGTTGCATTGGATCTGTTGGACCTGGACCTCGTGGCAGAGGTAAATGAAAACATGCCACCAGTTGCGTCTCCCGAGAGTCTTGTAGAATTCGCATTGCCATCAACAGCGAATGCGAAAATAAAAAAAAATTCATCAGAAAACGTTAAGGATTTATCTCCTACAGAGTTTTTCACTCCGGCCGGGAAGTTCGGCGGATATCGCAGCATTGATCCCAAGGAGACTCCAGTTGCGGCTCTCTGCACGAACCTCCGAAAGCTCAACTTGGATGACTGTATTTAATATTAACAGAAAAGCACATCCGACCTAGAAGAACCTAAACGTCGGATCCGATTACCCGGAACCCGGTAGCTCATGTATACTAGCTCTCCACGCACAGAAATATGTTAATTTATTATTGACTGTAAACTAACCTAACGTTTGCTCCTAACAATGTGTTTAAGAATTTTTAGCATTGGCGTCAGTTGTTATAAGCGTTTGCGTTTTTTTGTAAGCCTTTATACTTAGTCTCAACTTTCGAACACACCTTTATATCTAGATATTTAGTTGAAGTTATATCTCTAATAAATGGAAGAAGAAACATTTCAAGGCAGGCACGCTGGTTACGATTTATTCTCTTTGTTTATTTCGTCGGGCAATGAGATTTAATAATAGCAACATGAAGGATCACAAACAGTAACACGGACTGCTGAACTCATTGATATTAATTACTAATTACTTCTAACGAATCAGATTTGTCCATTCGCTTAGGAGTGACAAATTTAATTGCAAGACGAGAAGACCTACTTAGTTGAATATCAGCCGTGGGAGGCGGGTTCCCATAACTTTCCAATATTCTGCGACCGTTAGCTTTTGAATTCTTTGCGCTTGTTGGTTGAATTTCTGAAGCAAGATGTGAGACAGTCTGCATTGCGTAGCTTTGGATCATTGTGTTGAGCATAGTGCAGGTTTTCCTCTCACAAATCTCAGCAAATTTGGCTAAGTCCTACAAACATGCAAACCAAGCTATAATTTCGCACGCTAAAACACCAGTGTAACCCGTTCAATTCCACAGACCTTTATTTGCTCCTTCAGTTCATCGATTGCCTTTTTCATAGCAGTTTCTTTGGGGCGAAGAGTAAATATAGAAACGTTTTGCGCAAATGCAGTTGGGATTTTTCCCTGAGTGATGCTAGCTGCCCTCCATTTAAGATTTTGCATGGCCACAAAGTTATGACATTGAACAATATCATCAATCCCTCGATCCTGTAGTTAATCAAACCATTAGAATTTACAGAAGGCACCGCTATAAACTATAATGCGTTCAGTTCTGGATTCCAATTTCCATTATCGAAGATATTACAGCTTAATAAGAAACTATAATGCACTGTGCGAGCAGAAAATATCACTTCTTAAAAATACATAATTAAACTTTTTAGATTACATGTCTGGTGATGCAACAAAAACCGCCCTTATTAACACTTGGTGAGTTGTAACAAAATCTATTATTACTTACCTGGAGAGTAGTCCAAAGCCTCACCCCTAGAATGTTTTTGGCGGCGTCAGCAAAATAAACTATTTGGCTGGAGGAGGATAAAGATTCAATATGCACAACCAGCCCAACCGTATCAAATTCTCCGAATAATGGAGAAAAACCATTTCCCAGTATCTTCGTATAAGGCAATGGAGTTCTTTTGATTTCCGCAATTATCTCAGAGTTTTTCAACTTCAGCGGGATATACTTCGTTGACTGTGATGTGTTCAGGCAAGGTTCAGCGGAGTAGTAATTCGGAGGAGGTCTAAGAGAGGAAATCTGAAAAGATTGACCTTCGACTAATAAACTGACGAATTCTTCATTTGGTTTCCAATTCGATAGCACGGCATTATTCCTCGGGTCATTTATTTTGTCCTTCGAGGAGCTGGCATCCAGTATTCGTACCTAATCAATCAGAAACTTGCTTAGAGGCATTACGTAGAATACCATTGGTACACTCGCTTCACAATATCAATATCACGATAAATGCACCTTCAATAGCGGACATGGAAGAGGCTTTTCATCTTCAAATTCCTTTAATCTACTCTCGCACTCCTTTTGAATATCAGATTTGATTTTGTCGAACTTCTCAAGTCGAGCTTCTTGTAATTTAAGCAGTTTTCCATCAGGTAGTGAAGCCTAAGTATTGTAAAGAATTAGATTTGAGAATTGGATAAATAAAACATTCATAATTGACAAATACCTCAATCGCTGCACCATCAACATGAGTCTCAATGCAATTCAAAAGTTCATGCACAGTCATATTTTCTATTTGGTCCTTCCGAATGCGACGGGAAGACATTCGCTTTTTTCCTTGAGACATTCGTGAATTCTCCTCAAATTCTTTCTCAACCTCAGCATACGTCTTCTCCATTCGATCAAGTTTTTCCACTTCTCTTGCCTTCATAAGTTTTTCATAATTCCGCACGGTTAAATACGCTGGTCCAAATATATAGCTTGACTGTAAGTATCTGCATATACTAACATCAAACGTTTGGACTTTTCAACTTACTGTTATTTCCCTCAGAGTCCTTTGAAGAATAAATGAGTGGATAAACGCGAACAACTACAACATGTAACAAGGACACAGGACCTCCCTGGGAGATAATAGAACTGATGCTAACTGGAAAAGGCCACGGGTTTTTACAATAGCCAAGTCGAGTGTTCCATTTTACTCTTCGTATACAATTACTTCCGATTTTAATCTTAGATTTTCCGTTTGACTGTGAAAGAAGAAAGAGAATCCTAATATTTCACAGAACACAGAAAAACAATATTGAAAAGCTCCAGTACGTTAAAAGCTCAAATACCTCAACCGGATGACAAGGCTCTGCGCCAATAAATTCAGCACCAGCAATAATTAGCTTCGTTCCTATTCTTATCTTCCTCTTCCGGATCAGAGCATCAATTGAATTATCACAAATAGCCGGAATGGAATACCAACCGTCGGTCAGTTCTAAGGTCAGGCTTGGAGAGGATACTGAGACGGAACTATCGAGGCCAGACTCAGATTTCTTTATACCGTCATTTTCAGCATCCTCGTTCTCGATAACCTGACAATTCAACAACGCTCAGAATGTCAACGCTTCAGTACAGAATCTACACCGCTTAATGTTGTTTAAGTCTCAGTAATTACTTGGAAATCTGTATTAGCGACTACAAGAACCATTCGTTTGGTTGCGACATCATCCTGCTCGGTAATTCGGTGTATCGCTGATCTTTGGCTCAAATCAATCTCCCGATCATAGCGATACTTCAAACGCAGGAGTACGTTTTCCGGTGTGAGATATCTAAAAAATAATTATCCACAGAATGATAAATATATCTTCAATACTTATCTCAAATAAAAACTTAAAGGTACTTACGCCCCAAACTTATAATTAACAGATGGTAACCTTCGTTCATACGAAGCAAGGGTCCACACTATCCAACGGTAATGATTGCAAATCCACTGATCACTAATTAACCTCGGGTCAACGCCAGGGCTGCACATAAATCCGGAAGCCATCTCTTTAACACCAACGGCATTGTCTGCTCCTAAGATTAGAAGTACGCCATCTGCTACGAGTATTCCATCCTTGTTGTTTAATACTGCATCTTCACTAAATTCAATGAAATAGTCACAGCATCAGTCACAAATAGCGGAAAGTTTAGCAAAAAGTCTTAATAAGAGAAGAATACAACTATTTTAGCGTACCCGAAGAAATTAATCCCATCGAAACGAAATTCTCTGGAATTTTGAGGAGTCAAATGTAAAATTGAATCGGTCAACTTAGATAGTCGATACTCCTCCTCGGAATATTTATCGGGTAATCGGGTGATTAAACTCGTATATTTCATTCTGCTTAGCTCATTTTCCCTCCTTAAGCTAAGCAACTTTCCCGTACTTGGTTTAATACGACTCAGTTGCCTTCCGCTCAGTCGTGATCCTTGACTCTCACGTGCACTAGCCCTTGCTGAAAGTGTTGCTGGCGGAACAAGTAAATGCATTCGACTTGGAGTTGTCATTAAGTCAGTCTCGTTCAAACAGGAGGATGAAGCAAACGGGTACATTTCTTCATCGGCAAGTAGTGCAATTGTGCTGTCAATAATCTCTTGAGTTGCAAGCCCGGAATAATTATTTTCCCTGATATCATCAATTTCAACTTTATTTCTCTTGAAGACTGGTTCCTCATTGTCAGACAACGCATCATCACTTGTATCACTTCTGGCGTTCATTTCCTGAAACAACTTCTTCCCAGGCCCTGTGGCCGAAAACCCTCGTAAGTTTCCTGTAGCAGGGGTTGATATAGCTGAGGGACCACTATTGCCATTTGCTTTATCATTGCAATCTTGAAAGAGGGTTCGCTGGGCTTTGACTATTGACATTGGAGGAGACTGTGTTGCAGCTATTTTTCTGTCCGCCAAAGATACTCTCCATTGTATAATAGGCGATAGTTCTTCAGAGGATTCTGTATTATCATCCTCATCGTTGAAGAAGGAAAAAGCTTTCTTGAGAGCTTCACCTTTCCCAGGAGTTTCTTGACCAGGAAAACCACATATTCCCTTGCTTTGTTTTATGGCCTCCTCTGAAACGGTCACAGGTCGACCTGAAGCTGTTAAAAATCCTCCTCCGAATTCAGATTTTGTCGTACTTGTTGTCGATTTTTCATCTTCTGCTGGAGGAAGTTCTTCCAATGGAGCAGCACGCAGTCCCTTGCCTATTTTTATGGCCTCCTCTGAAACGGTCACAGGTCGACCTGAAGCTGTTAAAAATCCTCCTCCAAATCCAGATTTTGACGTACTTGGTGTCGATTTTTCATCTTCTGTTGGAGAAAGGTCCTCCAGTAGAGCAGCACACAGTCCCATGCCCTTTTTGATTGCCTCATCAGATACGGGTAAAGGTCGACCTGAAGCTGACAAAAATCCTCCTCCGAATCCATATTTGGACGTATTTGGTGTCGATTTTTCATCTTCTGTTGGAGAAAGGTCCTCCAATAGAGCAGCACATAGTCCCATGCCCTTTTTTACGGCCTCATCAGATACGGGTAAAGGTCGACCTGAAGCTGACAAGAACCCTCCTCCGAATCCAGATTTTGACGTACTTGGTGTCGATTTTTCATCTTCTGTTGGAGGAAGTTCTTCCAATAGAGCAGCACATAGTCCCATGCCCTTTTTTATAGCCTCATCAGATACGGGTAAAGGCCGCCCTGAAGCGGATAAAAATCCGCCGTACATTATGATTGTCTTTCCTAAAGATCCTCTTCAGGAACACAAATTTAGTAGCTTGGCTCTTCTCTTCATGCCGAAAAATAAATGCTACTCCTAATTTCAACTGAATAATTAAAACAAAAACAAAACTCAACTAAAATTCAGCAAGCTCCCGTGTAGCCGGACCTGTCCTGCACGTTGAAACAACTGTAGACGTCGACTTTGAAACTTCCTGCAGGAAAAAGCGCCAAGAATTTAATCATTGAGGACTGCCAGGCTATGCTCATTGACAATTTATGAATTTTATAATGCCTCTTAATATTTTCATTGTGTGCAACTGCTGGATGCCACCGAATTAAATATTATCTGACACATTATGCGTAAGGTTAAACAGACATATTAATTTCTATGAAAACGTATAGTTATTTTATTCTAATGAAGTTGATAAATTTGAATATTGTAATATGAGACAATTAGTTCGTTCCATTTTTTTAGTGTGTACAGAAATTATTTTTTTGGGAATTTAAAGTTTAGAATAGTACAGCAGTAATAGAGTTAAAGGTTAGCATTAACCCACTTGTACGACCCGTAGTACTTGAAATTGGAATTAGCACACAAATCATCAGATTCTTTAGGACCACGGGATCCATACCTGCAAAAATCAAAATGATTAATCCAGATTTAATAATTGGAGAGTGAGCTACAACGACAAAATGTAGGAATGTCGTATTCATACTGGTAAGGAATAGGAGCTGGTTTCTCCGTCTCAATCTGCTTAAGCAATGGAGTGAAAATTCGCCAAGCTTCTGCCAATTCGTCTGACCTTACAAAATGCATTTGAGATCCACAGAAAACGTCCAAGATAAGACGTTCGTAGGCGTCTGGTAATATTACGTCCTAGTTTTAAAAAAACAGTTATTATAACTAGGCAGTAGTATCACAGTAACGCATGGTATTCCCATATTTCAACTTTATTGCAAACAAAATAAAGTTGTGCTGCAAACCTTATAACGAGACCCGTAAGTTAGATCCAGCTCAGTTTCTTCCATCTGAAAACTAATGCCAGGAGTTTTGGTCATCAGTTTAACATACACGGCCTCTCCTGGCTGAACACGCATGACCAGTTCGTTTCTCTTCGCCTGACCATTGAAAATATCACCAGGAACATCTCGATACTGAACGCGAATTTCGGCTTTTCTCTCGTTAACGGCTGTAGCAAAATTTTAATTGATTGTACTATGCTGACTATGATAAGAAATCATGAGTGATAAGCCAAAGCCAAGCATTAATCCTCAAGTACCTTTGCCACAACGAAGAATGAATGGGACTCCGTCCCACCGTTCACTTTTGATTGTGCAAACTGCAGTTGCAAATGTTGGAGTAGTAGACCCTGCAGGAACTGTTGGATCATCCAAATACCCTGTCTTTGCTTCCCCCTCTCCGTTCGGATCGCCAACGTATTGACCAAGGACTACGTCCTCTAGCTCAATTGATTTCATACACTTGAGCACCTTGACCTATAAAGGCAGACCTTGACGTTGTGGATATAAAACTCACAACTTTTAAACAAAGCAGAAGCCGACTATATTTACCTTTTCATCACGAATATCATCAGGGTGGATAGAAGCAGGCTTCTCCATCGCAAAAAGTGACAAAATCTGCAAGAGATGGTTTTGCATGACATCACGAATTATACCAAATTCATCAAAGTAACCACCACGGCCTTGGGTTCCAAAAGGTTCCTTAAAACTTATCAAGACCGATGCAATGTTATCACGATTCCACGTAGGACCAAAAATCCTATTCCCAAATCTAAAAGTAACAAAATGTTGCCGTTAAAAGTTAAAAAAAGTTCAACTACTTTAATAAACATTACACTTAAGTAATTAATACCTTAACGTCATCAAATTCTGGACCATCTCTTTGCCAAGGTAGTGGTCAATGCGGTAAATCTGTTCCTCCTTGAAAAGTTGTGCCAAGTGAGTCGACAGCCGAGCCGATGATTCCGTATCCTTTCCGAACGGTTTTTCTATAATCACACGGGTCCATCCCCTACATTTTAAAGTCAAGAAAATTGTTAGAAGCATTGTTAATTTAAACTGCATTTCAACATTCGGCTTCATGCTTACCGAGTGGACATGCAAGTGTCGCGAATACTAGACGTGACAGGTTCAAATACAGATGGGGGCAATGCGAGATAAAATATTCTATTTGCTGGTGCGTTCTTTTCATTCTTGCCGAGTTCTTGATTAAGAGTCTCAAAATCTCGTCGACCATCGTAGCTGCCCTTGACGTAAGTATTCAATGACCAAAACTTCTCGTAAGCCTCTTGCTCTTCCGGTTTCACCTAATCCCAAGTCCCATAAGCCCCATTAATAATTGTTTGTGAAATGACATGATTTAAATGCAAAGTTTCAGCATACCTTCATGTACTGCTCCGACTGATTGCGAACATCCTGGATAGTTAAGTTTGAACGCGCGTAGCCAACGAAATTAGTCGACGCCGGAAGTAGCCCGTCACGAAACAACCACCAGACTGTGGGGTAAATTTTTTTCTTCGCCAAATCCCCCTGCAATTCATGTATTACATAAGCACAAATGCATTGTTCTCATGGACTTGCAATAATTAATTTGCCCACATGCGTCACACTCCACACACACTTGAATTGAAAACGTGGTTCCCACAAATATTAATTTATACACAAGGGAATGCGCGGCAGTGAGGCATGGTGGAGGTAGAAGCTTAGTGCATTATTGTCTGCCGCGCTCCCTCTCCACCGCACCGCACAAAATTATGCAATTTAATTTACACTAGCAATTCAACTACTTTTCCTTCTAGAAATCATATAAAAAGTTCAACAAATGACTCAATTGCAGCACATTATAAGTTAACAATGAAGTAAATAGTGTGAGAACTGTGAGACTTACCGATGCACCAATAATCACAAAAACATGAGGTATCAACTCCAAATGTTCTCCACTCGCAGAAGTTTGACTTCTCAAAGATTGTCTTAGCATGGCCAAGGCTTCTGCTTTTAACTCAGCTGCAATAGTAGTTAAAAATGTAATTAGCAACCCTTCCTCCCGAATTCCAATGGCTTTTCAATCAATTGGTCCCTGATTACAACATGCACGTCAATCTCAAACAGTGCTCAAACGAAGACTACCGGGAATAAATGTGTACTCCTCTTCTCGGGCTCTCCGAATTCAATTGTCAAGTTACAAATGCAATTACAATGATTAGACTGCAATTTTCCAAATCAACTCCAACTACCTGTATAGCAGGTTCAGCTAATTACGTAATTCTACGTATGTGCCATTACAAAACCACACTTGAGGCTTGAGAGCTGCCGTAATTGTAATTCAAGGGGGACAATAAATTAATCTCACGTGTTTTATCTTATGAAGTCATTATTTCCCTGCTTTGTCAAACAACCACACAGTTTAATTATATGAATTACGCTAACTCTGGGGAATGATTCAGCAAATATTTATACTTACTTTCCTATAGTGAAGGGTTAGATATTATGCAGAAAATTACGTCCAGTACTGACTAAAGAACGGACAATCCAACAACCTTTGCTTCACAAACTTCAATGCGAAACTGTTTTTATTTATTATCTGTTTCCGACAAACTAGATAATTTTTAGCAGGCAAAAACCAAATGAAAAAAATGAAGCTCACACGAGTGTAAAAGCAGTTGAAGGTGATCGAATTTGTGGAAAGGAAGACACGGCTGCCGAAAATCCCCATGCAATTCTGCAAGTGGGAAGTGGGTTTGAAGAAAAAGTGGTTTTCAGACCAAAGAAAAAAATGCCTTATGCTCACAACAACACTACCGTCAATAGAAGTTGTGCAATTTCAATTTTCCATTATATCAGCAAGTAAAGCGCCGCACCAGGCACCACGCAGCTTGCACACGTCATTCCGAATTTTTTTTAATGGTGAAGTAGAATATACATTTCCTCGACATCAACTCCACACAATAATTTAAGTAGGTATTACTGCTATTTATAATTTAGAACCTAATCTGGGTTTTTCAGTTTTCTGATGAAAAGTAAATGTCAAGTTGAAATGGAGGGTGCTTTTCATTTTTTGTTAAAAAGTCGCAACTCTCTTGATTTCTTACCTTCGCCTTCAACCCATGGAAGGAAGTTGCTGTTGAAGTCGTAGAAAAATGTACGCATTTCAGGAGTATTATGTAGAACTCAGCAATGTACTACAAGGGTATTTAGTTGGTCTGTTGTTATTATTAAGTTGCTATTCTTCAATACTAAGCACTGGTACAGATTTTTTCTGTCAAGTGTATTGTCGTTTCAAATTTCGCACAAACTATGACTAGACGAGCTTCATAACTACTTGGAACTACTTAAACTCACACACATTTTAAGTTGTTAAGACAGAAAATGTTTATAATGCAGCACGAGTCGATTGGATTCAACTAAAGTGGGCAATATTTATTGACACTGACAATCCACCCAGGGAAACATCGGACATGTCCGCCTAGTTCTTTTTGAAATTTGCAAGCAAGACTTCGATAAGAGCTTAAGCTGAGCTAGCAATATATCAAATTACGGACATTTATGTCATGTTTTATCAAATTCGATAAGATGAAAGACAGACATTCCCTCAAGAGAAAATACAAGCAGAAAGAAAGTACATAATCAATTCACGTTTGGTAGACCACCAGGTTGAAAAATGAATCACACACTGTATCCGTGTGTTCTGAGAGTGCGTTTTTCAATGTCAACTAGTTATTATGCAAGGAAGTGAATTGATGATTTTTGCATAATAGCGTGTTAGGTAGTGGAGACAAAATCATGTTTCATGCTCACTAGTATTTCATTAACTCAGGGAGTCCACATGGCGAGGACATGGTAAAAACTTACATTAATCTCCACGCACATTCACCGTGATAGTTTTTGCATTCAACCCCTCATCACACCTCAGCTGATCGTGATCATATGTACTTGTTTATTGAAAGGTGATGAAAAAGGGAGATTGGAAAAAATGCTTAAATCCAGCTGCTTGAGTGGAATTGTCGGATTTCCGCTCATTCAAAATCATAAATAATTTATTTCAACTTTGACCTTCAACACGCCACTCGATGTGTATGCCTATGCCTATCTCAACTAGGTTGTAGTTGTAGCTAGAGCTAGTGCAAACATCATGCCTTAGCATGTATGTCCATGCGCAACTAAAGTCATTCATTTCAATGCTCACAGTGTTTACTGATATTATTGAACTGGTCTGCGCACTTGCCAATCTCGCAATTACTATACTGTGATAATTTGTAAATTCAAATGTCATATTCTAAGTCCAGTTAAAACCGAAATAAACAAAGGAACTTACTGCAAGAGAACTGCTTCTTAAGCGGAGAATCCATGATTTCAGTTGTCAATTCCGTAGTTGAATTCAAATTGACACCACTCTCAATTCCCTTCAAATTCGTGTCCTGATTTGCAGAGCACGAGTGATTGCCCTGCACTAAATCGGAGCAGGGAAGCTTGTCTTGATTTGTTATCGAATCCTGTTCGCCCAAGCCTTCCGAAGTAAATCCCTGGGCTGTAGTAACAATGTTTTGATTTTGACTTTCCTCCTGTGCCAATTCTTGTGTTTTGGACGCTCGCGTTGAATGTGTGACAATCAATACGTTTCCAGGTTTTGTAATTGAATTTGTGGAACACGTAGTACAGCTAGGTGTAGTTCCCAGCTCGACGCCGTTTCTTATGGATAGCTTATCTCTGAGCTATCCCTGGATGGCTGACTTCAACTAATTTCAATAAAGATTATGTATAAATTCTGGCCAACCCGGCTTGTCACGCTGCTGTCAGACTCTTTATATTACAAATGTGCACGTAAATTACATTGACTATCCTAAACTTGCGTACATGGGATGCCAAATGAACATATGGGTATTGTGGTCTCAAGCTATATATATATTAAGCTAATTGTAGGATGCATGTGCCGTGCATAATTCTTCTAGCTAACCTTGTTTATTTTTTATTGCCTTCTGTGATTTACAAGTTCGTCTCTGCTGTGGCAGGAGGACCCTGTACTAGTGAACTCAAATTTTCTTTTGAAGTGATGTATGTATGCAGATGTAAGCACAGCCGCTGACACTCAACTTTCGAATTATAATTTACTGTGCGAGACTTGATATCAATTCTTGTTCCTTTCCAACAATTAAAGTACATAGCTCTTTTCCTTGTGCGGCCATGGCATGCGCGATTCATTGCTTTAGGGGATACCATATTTAATCTTTGGATCTGTGCTAGCTAATGAATTAAACCTTCAGTCAAATAGGACGGGGCCATTTTTTCACATGTATTTTGTATGCAGCGCAGCGTTCAGCTGTCTATTTACTTGTACAATTTCATTCGTATTATCTTCCATCAGGCAACGGAAACATTTTGTATGCTTAAAGAATGAATGGTTAATTTAAACCGTAGGCAAATTTGTGCTGAAGGTTACACGGGTGCAATTACACACAGTAATTAAAAACAGATTGAATCCAATTTTGAAGGCAGGGATTGCATTGAGATTGAAACTTGTTAGAAACCAATTTAACGGTAAAACTTGCTTTTTGCGTTCTAAAGAATTATTAAATTTCTGACTTCCACCCATAAAAAGTCAAGAGAAAGAATGAAGCAACTTGGAATACATTCAGCTACTGTCTACCCTAACTTTCCCTGGTGTCTGTCTTGTCATATATGGGACGCGTACAATTATTCCATTCAGGTCTTCATAAATATTCTGGTGAAGATTTTCTTTATAAAAGTTTTAAAAATGTTACCTGATATTTTACCCAGATAATTTCCAACACACTTTTAAAAATGAATTATTTTATGTAGAATTAACTTGGAAGAAGCTGTTGCAATGCTCCCCCTGACACAAAAGCAAAACTGGCCGACTGAACAAGTGAGGAGGCTCTCTCCTTCGTTTGGAATTGAAAGCATGAATTTGGTGTAGAAATGTGACCTTAATTCTGTGGTTCACAGATCACAGACTTCAAGATAAGGCTTTAAGGAAATGGCAGTACCTCACACAAAAAAGCTCACCACGGTGCGCGGTGCCGAATAATATTCGTTTGTAGTTATATCGATGCACTTTTAATGAAATTCTTCGCAATTCCAGTTAAGCCGGCGACTGTGGTTTTGTATATAGCTTATTATTGTGACACTTGTTCAAAGCGTAACATCCAAGCCGACAATCATGCAATAAAATAGTGTATGGACTTGTATTTTAATGCATGCACGGATGAAATACGAATTGGTATTGTTCTTGGAGTGGTTATGTTTGCACTCACTTGAATTGTACATAAAATGTTGATCTCAATGCGTTGCACTTCCTTAGCAATATTGACTTTTGCATCATACATCCAGGGCTGTTCTTAGCAGCACACGTCAATGCACAACTGGATTTATAGTATTCGGGTAGGGTATGCCTATTCTTATATTTCGGAGATATGTTAAACAAACAGGCGCATTTCAGCACAGAGCGCATTCTCTGAACGATGCTCACCTCGGGTATTTCGTGACTGGAACTTTGGTTTTTGATCGATTCAAAATCTCTACAATAAAATAGAGAATTTCTTCCAAGTTTCAAAATAATTACAATAAACAAGAGGAGAGGTTACTTCGGAAAGTTTGATATTATAATTTGGTTTTTAATTTTGAAGTTTGATATATTGATACAAACCATTCCCTTGCGGTTTCGTATTACAAACCAGAAACATCCCTGATTCGGGAAGATTTGCAATCGCAAATGTTGTAGAATGCCGTGAACCGCTATCTTCCAGAGACAAGTGTCTTCCAAATTGGAGTATTACTAGTTTGAATGTTTAGAGTGTGATATTCTCTACGGGTTCGATTTCAAATTCTTGAAATTCCTGATTATTAGCTTCTGCATAATGTATCATAATATAGTACGTTGCATATTTTCTATTGTATTGGTGTTTTAAAAATCATAAGTTGTAAGAAATTGTATTTATTCTTGTTTAAATAATTTCAGTACTCGGGTAATCCAGGAGCACAACATTGGTACAAGAATTATATATCATTCAAATTGCGAAAACATGCCTTAGAGAAATGGCAGCACATAAAGGTTTATTATCCTCACCAATTTGAAGTCTTAGAAAAGCTCATTGGCATTGGATTGATCCTAATATCGGCTTCAATTATGATTTACAATGAGGTAATTTTGAAATGCAGTTATAATGGTTGTTACACTTGGCTAATTCAGAAAAATTTCAGAGCCGAGCAGTTCAAAATTCGCAATCCTATCATGAGTGTCTTCGAATGGTTCGTGTGATCGTAAATCCCAATGAAATATTACCAGAAAATGAAGGGAATTTAGTTCATGTGAACGGGTATTTGGATATCCCTGAATTACTTGAAGACTATCCTTACGGTGTATCTATTTATGCTGTTAAACTCAAACGAAGGATACAACTGTTTCAATGGGAAGAAGAAATAGTCCCGTAAGATAGCAATTTATAATATTGTAACGTGTCAGTGCTGAGCCATGATATTGGCAAGAAGTCTCTAATTTTCAATGTATTTCGCACCGTTTCATACAAAATTAGGCACACGGATGATTATGACCAACCTCAGTACAAATACAAAAAAGTCTGGAGAGACAAACTGATCAATAGCCGGAAATTCATGCATCCAGAGAAACATAAAAATCCAAGGTAGGCATATACAGTTTGGAACTGACCTGCTGAAGAAAAATGCAAACATTATATATTGGAATTTTACTTTGACCGTTAAAATTGCAGGCATATGCCGGTTAGGAGTGAAATTCGAGTAAACGATGAAGTTCGTATTGGGGCTTTTAATCTTGGGCAGGAATTGAAAGAAAAATTTAACGATTTCACTCAATTTACAAGTGGAGAAAGGCCGGAAAGTTCCAATCTCAAGATGCACATGGGTCTTTACTATCATTCCACTGATATATGGAATCCCTCAGTTGGAGATCTTCGAATTCAATTCTCATTTGCTGGCCCTGCGGATTCTTTTGTAAACAAAAAATGTGTAAACGAAATGAGTGATCCGGGACTAATTTAGTTTTTTATTCCTCTTAAAAAGGTGAGTGTAATAGCGAAGCAGATGGGAAATACACTCTTGCCTTTCGAAATGAACACGGGACAATCAATTCTCTACTTGCACGAAGGGAACAAGAATCATTTTGATATTTTTACACAAGAACACTCTCCTCTGATACTGTATATATGGCTACTCAGGTCATTAACTTGGATTGGAATGATCATTGGCTTCCTTCTGTCTTCCAAACTTATAATTGCATCAAGTAAGCAGAGCTTAAAGCCCGACAATTACAACTGCATTAAATGTGTTCTAACGAATGAATTTTAACTTTCTTTAGAAAAAAGAAACAAAATAATGCGAAATCTGATGAACATAAAGCTATTCAAGCTCAGTTTGATTTTGACATGCACCATTTCACTTTTTACGATGGGATGCATTTGGTGTCAATACAAAGTTCTGTTTGGATGTCTTCTCATCGTCTTCGCCGGATGCATTGTGCTCTACTACGTTGCAATTCCACCAGACAAGGAGAAGTCTTGTACCATCAGCAGGGGTACTTGTTCTACATCTGTAGAGACTAATCGTGAGTTTGGAACATCAACCCTAACCCTGGACAAACTCGAGGGCAAATAGTGTTAGTCTAGTCCTCTCCTTGACCCAATTCAATAACAACAATACATTCCAAATTGTTAGTCAAATTTATCTTGCAAGATTTATTCAGTTGTCATTCTGACAATGTAGAGGGTACAAAATATTTGTTTCGTTTCATCAGCGTCTTCACAGGAGTCAAATAAACATTTATAATTTGGTCATACCTTAAAGTTTTTCTTGTGAGAATTACCAACCCATAGACAAAATATTCGTGTCAAGCTAATGAAGAGAATAATATTTTGGAACAACATAAGTTCAATGCAAATAAACGTAAAAATGCGATGGAAGACAACCTCAAAAATAAAGTCAAAAAATATGTCAATAGCCTTGCGCAACTGAGTTTAAATGTTGCGTGCAGAAAACCAAAAGAGCAAATTATTTTAAAAAAAATACTTCTATGGATTTAGCAGTCGTTTGACTGGCTTAATATAGTGATAAGGAAGATAACTTCTATATTATACTTTAACCAGAGGTACTGTCAGTAGTGCTAATACAAAATTCAGGCATATTGAGTTATATTGGAGTGAATATTCTGTCTTAACTAGCTCTATTATATAAGGTAGTTTTCAAACAAAAGCCATTACTGAGGAATCTCTTCTTACAATAGGGTCATGTCACATGCGCAGCACGGAATCGGTGGAGACCACCATGGGGAAGAAGACCATGGTCTAGAATGGTGCTATGCAAAATATTACGCCTGCAAACTTTTTGACGAATTTTTGAAATTTGACTCCAACATGTTTTACATTGTGGGACCGACCTGTCAAATCATGAAACTCGTGGGACTAATAAATAGTGGTCTCCTCCGATTCCGTGCTGGAATGGCGACCGAACGTACTTTATTTCAGAGTACAGTACTATTTTTTAAAGGCATGTACTATTTAGAAACCAAGTCCTATTTTTGTACTACTTTTTAAAAACATGTACTATTTACTTTTTTTTCGAAAAAGTCCAAAATAACATATAACAGGACATATTAATTACTGCAAATGCGAACAGAAATGTTCAAAAATCAAGAATAACTAATTCATTGCAGGAATTATGGTACCGAAACCGAATTCGTTCTAGGTAGAATGGCAACGAAACCGAATTTGTTGTAGATAGAATTGTACCGAAACCGAATTCGTTGTAGATAGAATGGTACCTAAACCAAATTCGTTGTAGATAAAAGGACATTTAAAAAGTGTACTATATTTGCTCGAGAAAAAATATATTTGCTCGAGAAAAAAACGGTCACCATGGTGCTGCTCAAGTAACATGACCCCATTGTTAGTGTGCAACAAACAGCCATTAGTCTCCCCAATGTGCCTTGGCTTGAAAATAGATCGTGCGCTTCGTTAACATTTCCTCAACAAATTCAAATGAGTCCACCAAATGTTAATGTAAAGTACAGCGTCCAACTTAAATTAATTGACCTACCATTTTGCCGTGGCATCATTTTGCAGCACTTAATTTAAGTATCTTAGCACCGGCAAAGGTCAATACTAACAACTATAAAATCTCTCTCAAATATGATAATCTATGCGCTATATTCCTCATTATGACAGCAATCAGCACCACTTTAGTAATGTTATCACTAAATACTTCCATAGTAATAACGGTGGGACAGGATTTTAGTTTGTGTTCGCTCTTACTCTGGTTTATTAGTGTGCTATAATGACGTCATACTGAGCTAGCTTTAGGAAAGTTTCGAAGGTTTCCGACCGCCGACGCGACAAACCAAGATGGCCATTTATTGTACCGAAACCGAATTCGTTGTAGATAGAATGGTACCTAAACCAAATTCGTTGTAGATAAAAGGACATTTAAAAAGTGTACTATATTTGCTCGAGAAAAAAACGGTCACCATGGTGCTGCTCAAGTAACATGACCCCATTGTTAGTGTGCAACAAACAGCCATTAGTCTCCCCAATGTGCCTAAATAACGAAATGAAAACGCTCTTACTCTGGTTTATTAGTGTGCTATAATGACGTCATACTGAGCTAGCTTTAGGAAAGTTTCGAAGGTTTCCGACCGCCGACGCGACAAACCAAGATGGCCATTAGCTTAATGACTATACATGTGGGCTGACGAACATGATTTGAACCTCCTGCTCCCTGATTTCTATTTCCACCAGTTATTCAATCCAATATTTCTTTGGAAATGATCTATAATACTTACGAAAATATCTTGGTTCTTTAATTTGATTACTTTTCTTTATCAAAAACTAAAGATCGATTTTCACTGGAAATTTTAAAAGAAGCAACTCTTCTCGTCGGAGCTAATTATTTTATGGACCCAAGTGCATTTTCAAAAAAAATAACACTAACACAAACCCAAAAGGTTTTAAATTTCATTGAACAAGCTGAAAGAAGATTTAACGGTACTGAAACTGCAAGCCAGGATTAGAGAACTTCTTAATAGGTAGCTGTCTCGCATAAGCTATTGCTTTTAGTCTTGCTTTCGTTTCGGCTTCCATCTCCTCTTCCTCCTGCTTTTCAGTCATTCCCAAAGTCAACTTCTTCATGGCAGCTCTTTCGCTTTTTTCGACCTGCAGAATTAGATAATAACATTTAATTGGACACAATAACACATTTGATAAAAAATGTAATTCAGTTGCAAATAGTATAATCAGAGTAGACCTGGTCAGAAGCAATTTATCTAAAAATGTTAAAAATCAACAAACCTCTTCCCGTTCTCTTATTTTCTTAACATATTCCGATGACTCAGGGATTAGCAAAGTCTTAACGTTCCTTTTGCCTTTTGCTTTCGTAAGTAGAGAGAAGTTCACCAGTTTCTCACCACTTTCGCTGTACACTGGTTCGCTATTGACTGTTAATAAGATCGCGCATTAAAATTTACTCCTGCAATTAGAATTAGACCCTATATGATCGGGTGCTAACCTGTGCTTGCATTCATTGATTGTGTATATATTGGTACTGGAATGTCAGCTTGAACATTACGAGTTGAACTGGGAACAGTACACATTTGCTCATACATTCTGTTAAACTCGGCTTCTTGTTGGCGCGATAGAGCGTCTGGGTCTTGTTCCTCTATAATAGACTCCTATAAATCAAAACCAGCACATCAGTCATCAACAATATTAAAAATCAACATAAAGTGTGTGTGTGTTAGTGTGTATTAGAAGTTGAATAATTCCATACAAGAGTAACCCGGTCCACCGTCAGAAAACTACCTCTGATTGTTTCAAAAAATTGTTATGGGAAGCACTCGGCGTTCCCTGAAGGCTCGAGGCTGAGGCTATGGCTTAATTTTGATTTTAACGAACACGATGTATTCAATAAATCCGATGTCAAAAATCGATTGCTCCAAATCAATACACACCGCCACCGGTAAATGAAACTCTAGCAAACCGTCTGTCAGATTGCCCATGTGTTATGTGTACCTAACATATTTTAAATAATCCGAACTTTATATAATATTCTAAACTTAAACCAAACTGTCAAAAACTTAACCTAACAATTCTATAAAATTGCCCTACATCTCTGTGGTCAAGTAACTTCCCATGCTAGGGGTTTGACTGAACCTTTTTTTCCCTGTAAACTGAAATGCCATACCGTGACCATTGTATTCTTAATCATAAGTTGAAAATAAAGAAATAGTTTATCAATCAATCAAGTAGAACTTAATAAATAAACCAATATTTACATCGAGTTGAACAAATGGATTCGACGAGCTTGCCGGAACAGAATGCGAACATGCGTCACCTACAAAGGAAAAAAACACAAGATTAATATTCTCCAATTGGCTAAATAGAACACGTTGTTTTATTAGTTTTATTGCCCTAAAACTGCCTTAAACCTCTTACGGACCTCGACAGGAAAGGTAACTAAAATAATTTCCGTACTCGGGTAGTTATGTCAATAAAGTTCGAACTGTTTTACTTACCTCTGGCTTCGGACATGAGAACATATTTTTCGAGTCGAGCGTCGTACTCATGCTGTGCTTGCTGTATTTCCCTTTGGAACTGCTCTTTGAACTTGGATTCCACCTTATCTATTTCGTCACAGGCCTCCTCAAATGTTTGTGCAAGCTTAGCTCTTGGTCTCAAACTTTGAAATGTATCTTCAAAGGTTTCAGTAATCGCATGTGGAAATGGGCGCTTTTGGAAGATTTTATGATTCTTTTTAAACCAATAATACCGCTGAAAAATCAAAACAAAATAGTTTAAAATGTAGGAGTGTCGAAATTTAAATTGGATGACGGCGGAAGGCTACGGTTCTTGAGCAGCATTAAAGATACACCACCTTTTGCAGGCTATATTTGCTGGCACCAGATCTACTTTAAGCCCTAAATAAAGACTAACAAAAGCAAGCGTCATTTGCAGTTTATAGGCTTCATTCCCTTCCGTGATTTCAGTTTGTGTTTAATGCTGCTGTACAAATATAGCATAATGTAAAGTGCTCGAAACACCCACCTGTAAGTATTTCAGGTAGAATACAAGTTTTTGCTTTGCTGAACCTTGGGTAAAGAATTCCCCACATGTCTTAAGAAGAGTACAGGCCAAGCGAACACGAAACAGATTCTCAGGAGGATCCAGCGTTGACTTCACAGAATAATCCATTACGACTCCGTATGTAATTATTTCGTACAATACCTAAAAAGTTAATAAGCAGTAAAAATTACATCCGTGTAGAGTAAACTTAATAAAGAAGGACAAATGTAATTTACGTGAAACACTAGCGAGCTCCCAACTAGCTTGTAACTGTATAATTCACCGAAGTAAATTATTGTGCTCATTCTATGATGGTTCATTCGTACATCCGTGCTGTCCATTTTTAGATGGATGTCTTCCATGACAGCGTCAACTACTTGGACCGAAAGGTCATTCTATGATTCCCCAGTAAACAGTTAGAATTTTTGCGCAAACATGTGATCTAGAAAATCTAGATCTAGTATTGTTAAATTTTACCTGGAAAGGGACTAGTGCTGCCAAAAGGCTCGCACAAAGTCTGAATTGGGTGTTTGTATAATCACCTGCTTCGGTAAAGCACTCGACTGCGTATCGTTTTGTCTAATAATTATATTTAACAAAATTAATTATAGCAGTTTTAGTCAAAATTTATGCTTTCTATTAAAGCCATATTCGGAAGTTGGATGTCGCATAAAGATGATTGCTTTACGAACTTCATAAACAAAGTTAATATATAATAATATTGTAACTACCTCAGGATTATCCCAAGCCAGGGCTCTCAATTTATCAATGGCATACTCTAATGTCTTCTTAGACAACGAAGCAACCGTGTCCTGTATGTAAGCCAGTATCAGAGGTATTCTAATTACTATTTTTGTAGACTCCGGGGGGCATACAAAGAAATATGCATGATCCACCATAGAGATATAGCGCGGTTCCAGGTTTCGCACAGTTTTCTTGCGCATCATTTCTTCCTGCAAGTTGAAAAAAGGGAATTGACAAAGAAACAAAATTACAGATGCAATCCTACAGTAACTAAAGCTGCAATGGCTATATTTTCTTACCAAATAAATGTGCATTCGTCTATGTGTGTCAGGACTACGATGAAGCACTTTCCCACATGTCTCAACAAAAGCGCACGCCATTTCCACTTGGTGGTGAACAAAATCCATAAGCAGCATCTTAAAGCATTGAAATGCGTCTGCTTTTGGAAAAAGTCCAAAATTAACAAGCTCTCCAATAAATCTCGTTATTTTCAGTTTGGTCTCGACAAACATTTGCTCCTTTTTTCTTATTAGATATCGAAAATCTTTGTAGAGCATGGTGCAAAGGTCCAAGTAAATTGATGGCATTACAGGAGCGAGAATTGCAACAAAGCGAGACCACAACGGAAGTAGATCCACTCTCTGCCTTGGAATCCGAAACAAAACACTGCGGAGTAAAAATATGCTTATTAAAATTCTCAATTTTCTAAAAACGCTCTCCCCAACAAATAACTTCAGTAAAACACTATCAGCAATACTGAGCTCAAAATGATAGGGTTAGTGAAATCACTTTAGAGACAAAGACTTGAGTAACTTTACCTGACTAATTTCTTTCGATTGGGTTTATTATTGAATTTGTCCACAAATTCTATGGCAGCTTGATCTATCATTCGCTGATTAACGCAGTTGCTTAAACTCAACAAGAAGGCTTGGAAATTTGGACGTATTTTTTCCTCCGGCTTCTCCTCCTCTGTAATACAAACGTTTTTTCGTTATGATAAATTCGAATGATATGAACAGAAGCGAATTAATACATTTGGTCGATTTGTGATAAGAAATCATGAGCAAACTAATACCAAACAAAGTAACAGGCATGCAGGAATAACAATTTGAAAAACAAACCCGGTTGCATAGACTTATGAACAGAAGCGAATTAATACATTTGGTCGATTTGTGATAAGAAATCATGAGCAAACTAATACCAAACAAAGTAACAGGCATGCAGGAATAACAATTTGAAAAACAAACCTGGTTGCATAGACAGAGGCAACTCTTCAGTCTCGCTTGGGGGTTCCTCTGCTTCTGTCGAAGGGAAAATGTCAGTGGCTAATTCGGCAACTTCTGTATCTACATCTACATTGGCCGCTTCTTTCTCACGCTCAGCTATGGCTTCAGTCTATTCAATTTCAAAGTAAATTAGTAGTGGAAATTTGTCAATTAGTAAAAGCAGGGAATATGAATCGACTAATTTCGGCCTTTCCAGTAAAGCTTGAAAATGTGAAGCAAATAAATGGTTTAACAATACTCACCTCATGGGCAGCCTGAATAATATTGTCTCTATAAGCTACTTGGGGCAAGTACACCTTCATATCAGGAAGATCCTGGTAAAAGCTCCGAGTTTCTTCACAGTCAAAAAGTATAAGACCAGGTGTGATTCCTTCCCCCTTCTCAGCTGCAAATACAATTTTGCACTGTTCTGGCTCAGGCTCTGTATAAATGTGAAACTGTTATTTTTGAACAACTGAACAACTCTTAATCTGGATGTACATTTTAGATTTTATCTTACCAGGTTCTAGACCCCTTAAGCTCGGTAATGGCAAGTTAAGGAGCCTGGACAACTTTTTCGCATTGGACCCAAATCTTTCAAATTTTCCCACAAGGTCTGCATGTTCCTCTTCACGTTCTTTTGAGATTTCCCCTTTTGTTTTCAGCAGCTTCCTATTGGCTGTTTCCGAAGTTAGCACATCCTCATTTAACTACAATTCAGTCACCATTGATCAATATTTGTTCATGGCTTACTGTCATAATTAATAATAATAAACTAACCTTGACGATAGTTTGGGAAACAACGTTAAAGTAGTCACTTAGCAAAGACTGCATTTGAACAGCTTTATCTGAGGGTACCGCATTCAATGTTGGCCAAATGGTGGAGCAATCAGTGCATAACTTGCTTATATTTCTTGGCATAATACCAGCAAGTTCAATTCCATGGCTTCTAACGAATGACAACAGCGGTATCATAAATTGCTGTCCATCCTTGTCAGTGTTCAAAATGTGCTTCAAATAGGATAGAAGAATACTGTAGCCACTGTTGGAACTGAAGAATCCGGTAACAACAAGTTCACCAATAATGCGTAGATCAACAGATAATTTGCTCATATAACTCGTTGTCTGCACAAAAGTGTAAGCAAATATGACGAGATCAAGAACTATAATTAGACTAGAATCAAGTATAAAGCAACTTGCTTACAGCGTCTCCCTTCTGTAGAACTTTCTTGTACTCATCCAACATAAGTCCGGAGAAATCGCGGTACCGTTGGTGCAAACCGGAGGAAATATGCACAACATCAGGGACATCGCAAATTCTAAGACGAGCTTCCATAGTAATAGCACAACTAATTTCACCAAGAAACTTCGTCAGGTTCAGCGTCTCGTACTCCTTTTCAATTACAGACCGCTGAGAACTGGTGAATGAACGCTATGTGAAACACAAAAGAGCTCGTTATTAATTAACCTGTCAAACGCATTATTCTGGCTATTGCATCATACCAATCGTTTGACAAATCCGCTACATTTCTTTAATGTTGAATCTAATTTTCTGTCTTCAATTAGTTTTTCAAACGCCTCATAATCTGGTTTCACGTTTTTCTGTCGCAGCTCGTTTCTGCACTTGAGCGCCACTTCCCATTCTGCTAAAGCAGATTGAAAACTATCCTGCAATTTAGAAAAAAATCGACAAATAAAGTAATTGTCACCGCAAATTGATTTTAAATTTTAAAAAAATTACTCGATCTTTTGCTTTGCTGATAAACCTATCCAGTGCCACTTCGCAATCTGTCTCTGTGATGACGGACTCCGGTCTTGAGCCCACGCTTCCAGCATGTTGCTGCAGGGCCTGTTGCAATGCTTGTTGATTTCCCCCATTAAGATTTGGGCGATTCGGTACGACTTTATTCTGCTGATGGTAAACTTGGTGTGTAATTTTCGCCTTTTCTTCCACAGCTTTTGGAAATTCTAACTTAATAGCAGCCCCACGAATATGCTTCTTTTTGCCCATCTTCTAGCCTTCCAAGATGGTACGCTCCTAATCCAATGTAGGACTCTGTAACGAACCACAATAGTAAACGCTCAATTTGTATTTGTATCTTAAAATTGTGAATTATGTGAATCCACACACACATTGTTGTTGGTCCAAGGCAGTGGGTTCGGTCAAGTCTATTATTATAAGTCAACAAGGCCAAGCACGGAGTCTTGAAAACATGGTGTACTTTCCACCTCTACTAAGCTGTTGCAATTTCGGAGATATTAACCAACCAGTTCTACAATCAAACATCCAAAGCCCGAGGAGCAATAACTTGGATGAGTCCACAAAAGCTTTGCTTTGTATCACTGTTCTTTGAAATGGTTTTCAAACGGAAAATAACACTATGAATGACCTATCCAGACGCCAGTCGGTATTCGCACTAATTCTACACGCTGCCATATATACTTTGCTTACACATTCGAAGGTTCTAAAAATATTTAGCATAACTGAGCACCACGATCGCAAGAATAATGAAAACCGTTTGCCTGCTCTTTTAAACTATTAATAATTGTATTAAATCTATCCTAACTTCCTAAGCACTTGATAAGTAACAATATCGAGTCGTATCCTAAATTATTTTACGGTGCGACGAACTACCCTATCAAAAGCTTCAGTAGCCACAATGCAAGTGCTATGAGAGTTGTGTTAATGTATATGTTTAGAGAAGGCAAAGCATAACACTGCCCAACAGCAATCCGGGTAAATATCAGGAAATTCTGTCATAGAGCGAGCTTTTCACTATATTTTCTTGCCTTGGGCTTCTACCAAGTACACGTAGAATGGGAATAAGGTTTGAGATTGGGTTGTGAAGTTGTGATGATGTCAGAAAAAAGTGTCATGGTGGGTGTGGTAAACCACTTGAATGTTCCATCGAACGCCCGTAGTTAGTTTTAGGTGTCTCTTCAGTATTTCCGTTTTCCTCCTACTCATACACTGTTCAACAGAGACACACACAAGACTATCAAAGCGTAATTGTGCTCATGGTGAGTCAAAATATATTTTTCATAAATAAATTTAAAACCTTTACTATTGTAGCCGGTATTTGAAAATACCCAAATCGCCGGTAGTTGAAAATACAAGCGACAGTTCAAATTAAGTCTCCTGATACATTACGTGATAATATAATTAAGACCACATCACTGCTTTGCGCTAAATTGAAACATATTCATTCAAACTAAAATTAAGAAATAAGGCCTGTAATTCAAAATTGAAAGGACTATAAAATTGTAAAGATAGGATAGCTCAAACCCTTTCGTATAATTACAGTCAGTTTACGGCAGTATCAGCTATCCACATGTTGAGACGATTGAATTGGTATTGGAAGCAATAGAAACATTTAACTTCGGGCAAAAGCTAAAACCTAAGCCTACAAAGTCGAAACTGGGGCCACATCCCACACCAGAGAATCTGCGAAGAAAGTATTAACTTATTAATATCAAAAAGATAAGCCGTAAATGTGCCAACTGCATTACTGGCATTAGGAATTACAAACAACAGTGATATTTAAGACCAGTTTTACATAATTGCTCCGTCTATTTGTAAATTAAAACTTAATTCAGTCAGTCTGACTAATGTAATGAGCCCCTGGAGCCTAGTATTATCCCAGACCATAAAATAGACTTTACAAATAACAAATTAAACTATATTTTCAAACTAACTTTGTCCTGTAATTTGTATTTCTATCAAGAAAAAGTTTTCCATTGAGATTCTAATTCTAGCATAAGCATATACGAAGGATTTCTCAATGGAAACCCAATTTTTAGAGCAATGCACTAGGGCGTGGTGATAAGGCGTGCTTTTCTAGTTTGATCATCTTAACAGTGTACCGTGTCCAAAACCAGTATTTGACCTCAGATTGTCAAATGACTTGACTGACTGCCCACCCCCAGCTAAGCTAATCTTTGTGCTCTCCCAAGCGTGCTTAACACTCCATATATACGCTTAACGGTTTAGACCATAACGGACGTAACCAGCAGAGTAGCAAAGAAACGTACATTAATGACTTCATTCGGTTAAACAGGAATGGGCATACATTCAATTCATTACCAATAATTATTACCTGAGATGAGTTGAAGTTTATCAGAAGTTGGTGTAGGTAAATCCGGAGGCCTTGGGTCCGAAGGTGGTAACTCGCCAAGTTGAGTTGTGGCGAAGAAATGAGACGAAGGGGAGTAGAGTCCCGCGCAGTCAGTGGGTGCAAACAATAATTAACTCCGATGTCATGACGACTCCCAAAATTTGAGCGAGAGGTGACTGACCGACAGCAATAATGCTCAAGCGGTCAATGACTGACGACGCAGTGTCCACGAATAATTTGAATCCCCGCACTGTTTCATACGTACCTCCTACCCAGACTCCTTCCCCTCCTTTGTAAGTCACATTGTTGCAGAGATTTTCAATTCTTTTGTTGTGCTCTGGGTTCCCGCGAACCCTGGATTTTGTTTCGATGAAATTTCGTTTGGCTTTGGCAGACTCATACAACGGTTTTGCTCAGATTTTGAAATTTAATGTGAAGAGGTAATGCGAATCCAGGCGGAGTCAGTCAGTATTATTATTTTGCCGTTATCATAGCTGTTGATGAAGATATTGATCGCTCACACGATAAGAGTGTCATGAGTTTTCTCCCGGGGAAAGGCGTTTTATATAATGTTTCACGTACAACTAGAATACTTTAAAAAGACTCGCCGTGGAGATTTTCTGGATTCTAATATTTATGTGAGTTTTTTGTTTTTTCATTTCAGGCGGCGACACTGAAGCCTTATCTAACGGCGGTAAGACACACACTGACCGCTGCAATGTGCCTGGAAAATTTTTCCTCTCAAGTTGTGGAACGGCATAATAAACCGGAAGTCGAAGTCAGGTAAGCCTTCAATTTTAACACAATAATTCATGAACGAACTTCTAGCGTAATTTTCTTAATTTGTGTTTGGTGTAATTTACAGAGCCAGCAGGGAATTACTACTGAATCCTGTAGTCATTAGTAGAAATGAAAAGGAGAAAGTCCTGATTGAAGCTTCCATTAACTCAATACGCGTCAGTATAATGATAAAACAAGCGGATGAAATCGAAAAGATTCTCTGTCACAAGTTTATGAGATTTATGATGATGCGTGCCGAAAGTTTTGTTGTCCTCAGGAGAAAACCGGTTGAAGTAAGTTTTTGAAGTTGGTTTTTGATTTTGCATTAGTACTACTGGTATTACATCACATTGCCACTTTGATGCAGATTAATGGCGGCTTGGTGCCATTGTTGAGTAAACAGTGATTGCACAAGGTAATCATGAGCATTAAATGTATTGTTTTTGCAGGGATATGATATCAGTTTCCTTATCACCAATTTCCACACTGAGCAAATGTACAAGCATAAACTGGTTGACTTTGTAATCCACTTTATGGAGGAAATTGACAAAGAAATCAGTGAAATGAAATTAGCAGTAAATGCTAGGGCTAGGATTTGTGCGGAAGAGTTTTTAAAAAGGGTGAGTAAACATTAATGGTTTCGCATTCTGCAGCATCCGAATTCTCTTTATCACATTTCAGTTTCTGCGAAGTGAGCGAAGTAATAATTATGAATTAATTATTTACTTGCAGTTTTGATTGCTTGGATGGAATTAGGAGTCGTGAGTGAATGAAGATGTGAGAAGCCGATACTTATTTCATGTCCACCCATTTTTTCTTTTTTTTTGTTTAAGTCAGCGACCATTTAAACTAATTTTAAAAATGGTCTTAAGCTGAAATGAAATAAAACAAGTCAGGTGTATATAATACCATATTAGCACACAATTGAATTTACTCCATAGCTCAAAAGCACCAATTTCCACAATTCGCTCACAAACACATCAGCTACATATGAATATGTATTAAAATAATTTTCTCGCGCAGACAAATACAGTTAAGTACTCCTCTTTTGCGACAACAAAACAAGATTAACTGAAAGAAAAAATAACAACATTGTAACATTGTATATATGTACGTATATACTTGAAAACGAAAAGAATCCATTTGCTAGTAACTAGTAGGTAAGGAAAAATTTAGAAGTTCAATACTTAACTATCGTTACTGTGTGCAGTCATGGGGTACAGCTAGTATCAATTAACTAAGATTGCTGCGCATTACCAAGTTGGAACAGCCCAATTCAAAAACTTTAAGGCAACTTCAAACCCCATAAAACAGGCCGCATTAGCGGGGAAAGCTCTCAACATGACGGGGACACATCCTTTATACAAGGCTTTAGGCCCTTCCTCCTTCATCAATTGCTTGAACACATCTCTTACACCTTTAGGATACGTTCCGGCAGGAGCTAAAACATAATATAGAACAGAATAATTATAGAACAATCTCTATTATTTCTCCCATCATAACCTCGTACTGAACAAAGAGTGCCTTCCAATAGCCTTCTGTTACAAAATCGCTCTATTGTAAAAAAAATTATGCGTAGTTTCATACCTGTCTGCAGACGACTCTTCAAAACATCCGCAGGAATGGCCACCGACCAGTTCAAAATTCCAGCAACGCCCCCAGCAAATAAGGTTTGGAGAGGACTGAGGGACGTCGAATTGGGTGGTGTCATGCTCTTCTTCAGAATATCGTACGTCATAAAATACATTCCACTGGCAGGAACATCTGCAAACAAAATAACTTCATGTGACGAAGCTAACCAAGTAGTCAGTCATTCATTTTACGATATACGGGCAGGGCATGAGGACGAGGGCATGAGCTTGAGAGAGGGAAATTGCATCTAATCACCTTTAGCGTGAGAACATTTAGTTCGAGTTAGGGGGAAGCAGCTACTTCTACACACGGCATTCGATTCAAACATGGACAAATGGGCTACCACCATTGCACTGCATCGGTTTTATCCAAACTGGTGCGTTGCATTAAAGCGCCAAGCAAACAAAAGAAGATGCGAACGTACGGAAGCTGAATGTGATAAGCTGGAAGGAAAAGATTAATAAGTTTCCGGTTTCGCAGTAATAACTCCTGGCTGGACAAAAGAGGAGCTAAGCTGAGCTGACACGGAGGTTCAATTAAGAACTTTGTTCGTATGTGGAATATTTTCATCCAATCATGGAATCCTACTTCCATCCCTTCCTCGCCCTCATCTTGCTCGTGCATATCGTGAAGGTGAGACATTATCTAAGCTTTACTTGTCTTATTGGGTGGACATAGGTTATATTTAAGTGTAACCGCTAGTTTTTGTGACCTACAAATTCCTAACATCATCAAAACCTGAATAATCTTAAAACTAACAGTATTCTGCCAGTTTCGAACCGAAACCGGATTGCCCATCCGACTGTATTTGCTACCCGGACTATTTATCAAACCTTGAATCATGGAAATGGATTGAGAAGGATATACAATTCAACCCTGAGGACCCAGAACACGAAGAATTTAATCCGTACATTGAACATAATGAGGTAAAAATAATAAAAATCATCCAATACATATATGACTTAATGACAAGACTACAAGGTCAGGCTAACGTGGATAATTTGGAGTAGGTGTATGATAATCCCAATGTGGCTAGAAATTTGCGGGAAGAGCCACTAGGAATTGTTACGTGTATACTTCGGAATGACTCTTCAAGACACCTCTTGCACACATTTGATAAAATTCCAATTGGCACGCAGGTGAGTCTCGTCAAACATTTAAATTCTAATTATATTACATGCGCGGATAGCTTTTGCATGCAAAGAGTTTAACAGCATACTGATAAGAATGTAAATTTAGACTAAATTCCTGACATTCTTCCTTCCAAAAGATAAGCAACGTCCTTTATTTCCTGTTCCTGGATGCTCATTAGTCACTACTCTTGTGTGCCAGATAAAAACTACCCAGTCCTACCATACATTTCCAAATCCACCTATTGTACTGCTTATCATTAAAAAATATAACATGTTTCTATAGGTATTATCATTACTGCAAGGTGCAGGATCAGGACACATTGTTCTAAAAAAGGAGCATTTTGAAAACTTGCATTTCCTTATTGGAATTGAAGTTCAAGGTTACACTACTCAAGACGGTAACACTGGGCAAGGCGACAACAAAATTAGGCTGGAAGCTGATGCATTCTCACAGCAGAATGAGCTGGCGTACCTCAGTCTTGAAAACGTAGAAATTCAGCATCGCATCATAAACATACAACACAAGGAATACGTATCAAAAATTGTGAAGGTCACTCGAATTTCTAGTGTTTATAATGAAACATTCGATGGAAACGATGAGGGGATGAACGAACTAGAATCTCAGCTCATGTTTATGAGTCCAAGCCAGAAAAAAGATGATTCTATACTTGTACCATATAGTGAATACAAGAAAGAAGTTGCAAAAAAACCCAGAAATCACCCAATGCCAGTAGAACCGAAAGTAGCTGTGGCATTTACCAATGTAGCCAGCCTAATTCACTTGCGCATTTCCAATTGTAAGATGGAAGATATGAGTTGGGACATGTTTCTTAAGTTGCAAAACTTAAAATATCTTCTCCTGGAGAAAAACGACCTACTATTCCTACCTGATTTTGTGTTTTACTCCACGTCAAATTTAACAGCTCTCTCATTGTCCGGAAATAGGATATTGAGCTTGGAGACTGTTGGTCTGGCTGGACTCCTGCATTTACAAAAACTTGACATGACAAATAATAACATCACGCATTTGTCAGAGCTCTCCCTTCCTCCTTTTCCACGGCTAGAGGTGGCGGACTTTCGTTTCAACCCAATCGAAACTATTTTTCCAAACACATTTGAAGTTATGAATACTACCAAAACCCTTTTCCTTGGAAGTCCTGGAATTTCACTAACGTTTTTCCCCAATTCCTTTTTTGGCTTGGTTGCATTGACAAGGTTGGAAATAACCAATGTTCGAATTGGTTTTCTGGAGAAACCAATGCTTAAAGGATTCCCAAATCTGCAGCACCTAATGATGAACGGAAACATTAAGAGAATTTCCTACGATGCTTTTGGTGAAGTTCCGAAACTGGAGAAGCTAATTTTGAAGCAATGTGCTATTCAGAAAATATCCATGGATGCATTTTATGGCCTATCCTCCCTCGTGGAAGTGGACCTCTCACATAATAAGCTGACGTATCTTTCACCGGGGATTTTCGTCGACCAAGTTTCCCTGCGAGAAATCTATCTTCAGTTCAACTACTTAACAACTCTTGGCAGACACTTGTTTGATAATGTACCTGCCAAGTTAATTAGACTTGAAGGAAATCCGTGGCACTGCTCCTGTGAGATGAGCTCCTGGAACTCTCACGTTGTGAACCAAGTAAAGCGTTATTACATTCCCAGACCTAATTCCACATTTTGTCAATTTGAATATGACAAAGGCAGTATGTGCAACCAAAATAAGGAATATGTTGGATTTAAAGTGAAATATATATACGAGAGGAGGGTATCTCCCGTTTGCGATACACCGATTAAATTCAGAAAGAGAAGTGTGTTTGAAGTGAATCGGAAGGAATTGCGACACTGTGGAACACCAACAACCACTTTGCAGCCAGAATTACTGAAAACAAAAAGGAAACCAGAAAAAACTGTAAAACCTCAAAAAATGAAGAAATTAAATATTAAGAAACAAGTAGCTCAAATAGCAGAGCAGATGGTCAAAAATCAAGAAGAAAGGCTAGTAAATAATCCATCCAAAATAAAAAAGTCAACTGAGACCGAGAATCCACGGACCCTTCCAGTAAACATTCCTAAGGACGTTGATGATGAAGCAAACATTATCTCAATAATCCAGGAACATCTCAATCTACCATTTTCTCAAACCAACTTGAACGCCCGTGCTCTCGAACAAACAACAATGACTCCAATAATCCCAACAGACTCAACATATGTGGGGGAAACCCCAGCGCGGGTCACCGAAAAGGCTACAACTGAAGTATCAGAATTGATCACAAACGTACTAAATACGTCTCTGGTGTTCGAAACAGAAACTAACGTGGGTCCAACGTGGGTCTCGCCAATTTCTTCCACACATCTACCAACTGACATGGATTCAAATTTGTTTCCTAATCAAATCTTGATGCCAGATGATTCAACTCCAACAACGAATAGGGTGACGCAGGTTCGGAAAGTCAAGCCACGATTAAGGCAGTCAAAGCATTTGCATTTAAATAATCCAAACAACTCCATGCCACCATTTTCTAAAAAAGCATTAAAGCTTGCCCGACTTGAGAAGATGGATATGCTGGCAAAGAGGAAACCGTAGTGGGTACAAGAAGCCGAACTAATCACCTTTGGCTTCAGCAACCTAAAGACTTTCAGATTTGTGCAGTGGATTCTAAGGATGAAACCGGATAAATCTACCTCTTAATAATGTAGCACATGATCCCTTGTAAATACTCCTTATTCCACCTTCCCGGAAGAGTTGTGCTGCACAGTCCATTGGGCCTGAGTACTTGACGGCAGCGCCAGCACCTTGTTGTATCTGGAAATTGTGCAAGAATGGGATCGTATGTCAGAACTTGCGAGACTAAGCTAGAAAGAAAACTACCTCTGTGTTCCTTAATGTAGAACTAGTGATTAGTTCTTACATTAAACGCAATTAGCTTGTAGACATATAATTATACCATACTTGTTAAGTGTAATAGCGATGTACATAATGAAATTTGGCCCTAATCCTTTTGTAATAAAGTTAAAGTTGGTAAGTAATTAATGTATGTTGCTTACTTGGAGAAGACATTTGATTCTTTCACCAGGAGCCATAATAACTGTGGTCATCACACCAGAAATAGCTCCAGCGAAGAACAACTCAACTGCTTTGAGTTCAACATTTGGATCTTTGGTCACAATCTGCTTTCCCACACCATATCCGAAGAAAGACAGTGCAAATATAGGAGCGATACCAATAATTGGAGCTCCCATTCCTAAGGGCAAGTGCGTTAGTGTTATACGTTTTTATTTAGTTAGTATTGTGTTAACTCAAATTGTTTTACCTTTGTACAATCCCCGTACTCCTTCATGACGAATAATTTTCTTAAAGCAATCCCACGTTCCGTCATACCTTAATAATTCCCCTGGCCCAGGCTTCGGTTGAGTTTGTAATCTCACCTGAAAAAAACACAATTTGTAATATCCCATGCTACGTTTAAGATTTTTATACTTGAGATGAGGTTCAGTGCGATATGTGTCATGTTTTCCTTCAAATATTGATGTTACTAATTTAGCCCAAATAGTGATAGTTGAGTACCTTTATTGTGTCCAACGGATGACCCGCGACCACAAGGCACATGCCACCAAAACCCCCAGCAAGAAAATTCTTGATCGGGCTCACTGGAGGAGGAATCCTCTTTTCTGCCATTTTTCTGATATGGTTCTGGCTTTCAATCAGTCAATCACCTTAATTTAAGTTTATTTTGAATTATTAGTGGTGTTGAATTCGATACTCTAACTAACTGAGTAGTACTAAATGTTCAGGTCAGCCTAGTATTCATTATCGAACCATTCATTATTTGTCAACATGGTTGACAAAAAATTTATCGTTAGGATTGGCTCACTAATTACAAACTAACTTTTATATCCTTTTCTTAATTGAAAACCATATTAGCGTACTTAGTGAGCTCGTATTTAATTTATCCACTCTGTATATTTTTCCAAACAGTAAGTATTTAGTTTTGTACATCTTCAACCGTTTATAATTTTCAGAATTAAATAAATTGGATATAGAAAAACCTTACGCTATGTTCACTGAACTTCAGTTCTGTTTGTGTTAGTGGAATTCTTGAATGAAATGAGAATTTGGAAAGGTTTCAGAAGATCAACCGTAGTTGGCCTTCAGAGTCCAAAGGGCAGAGGAGAGATTTTGGCTTCAGATGTCAGTCAAACAAGGAACATGATAACTTTTAACTGATTTTAACTTCCGCCGCGGACCTCCGCCCACTTCAGATGACAAGTCAGTGAGATACACGGAGATTACACGATGAAGACCAGCACGAAGAATGGAATTCCCTGTTAAGTTATGTAATAATGTAAAGGCAGCCAGAACGCCAATGAATAAAAGAAACTTGAATATTAGCTTCTACTCCTAGGCATGCTTTATAGCCTGTGCCATTCAACACTTTTGCCGGTGCGATCGTGCGATGTGTCCTTTGGAAATACTGTATGTGTAAAAGTAACTCTTCCCAAATCCGTCGAGGGCAGGCAGTGTGATTTTTGAACCACACATAGTCGAGTGGGCCGAGCCGTGCGGAGGTTTGGCAACACCAAACTCCATGCAATATTCACCCAACATGATCCATTTTTCAATAGAACGAATGGAAAAACTTGGTGAAGTATTACATTTCTAATCAATCGGCAGTCTTTTTGACTTAATTTAGCTTTTTGGCAATTCTTGCCATAATTTCTCAAGTTTTCCGCCTATACATAATGCAAACGACGTACTGATCATACGAAAATTTGATGCGTTTAATTACGGGATTGAAGACACTACTGGCTACTGGCACTATGAAAAATATTGCGGCACAAAAACGTAACTGCAATTTTGCCGAATTTTTGAACTTTGGCTCCAAATATTTTTCAGGGGGAACCCTGAACTCGTGACTTGCTATGAATACATTTTCATATTCGATCTTCGAACGCTGTACGTACTATACACGTCTGCTGCACGTACAATGTACGTGCGCTGTACGTGCGGTGTTCGATTTTCGAACGTTGTACGTACTAGGTACGTCCGCTGTACGTACAATGTACGTGCGCTGTGCGTGCGGTGTTCGATTTTCGAACGTTGTACGTACTAGGTACGTCCGCTGTACGTACAATGTACGTGCGCTGTGCGTGCGTTGTTCGATTTTCTAACGCAGTACGTACTAGGCACGTCCGCTGCACGTACAATGTACGTGCGCTGTACGTGCGGTGTTCTATTTTCGAACGTTGTACGTACTAGGTACGTCCGCTGTACGTACAATGTACGTGCGCTGTTCGATTTTCGAACGCTGTACGTTCTAGGCACGTCTGCTGTACGTACAATGTACGTGCGCTGTTCGATTTTCGAACGCTGTACGTACTAGGTACGTCCGCTGCACGTACAATGTCCGTGCCTTGTGCGTGCGGTGCTCGATTTTGGAACGCTGTACGTACTAGGCACGTCCGCTGTACGTACAATGTCCGTGCGTTGTACGTGTGGTGTTCGATTTTGGAACGCTGTACGCACAATACAATGTACGTACGATGTACGTTGCCTTGTACGTTGCGAATATTGTGACGGAATTGGGTAGCCCGTTCAAAATGAAGGTCGAAACCTTGGATTTGTTTTTCAAAATTTTGACGTTAAGTTCAAGATTTTTAAAAAAAACCTCAAAAAATTTGAATTTTAGCGCCAAGAGTGCGGGAAATACAAAAATAATTTTAAGGAGAAAACCTACAAGTGCGGGGAATTCAAAATTAAGGTCAACAGTCTGAATTTATTTTTCAAAATTCCAGCTTTATGTTCAGTTCTTTAAAAAAGAAGCTGACTTCGGGGGCAGTGAAGCCATTCGGGTCTCTACATCCGATGTAGGTGTAATATGTGAATTGGTAATGTTAAGTGAACTCTTTTAAATGTAAAAAACAAAGACTTTGTCGCTGAACCGGATTCAGAAGAATCATGATTGCACAGATGAAACACCAGAGCCAGCCTTGGTTACATACTTATCATTTATCATTCGATTTATTGGTCGAAACAATTTCGCGCTTACGATTAGTAGAATTTTTCGGCCTTAGAGGTATTTGTCCATTTACTCGGCCTTGCATGAATTAAAAGTTCGATCTTGTTACAATTTGCGGGGAAAATTCAAACAAAGTTGGCGGAGAAATTGAAAATCATGGCAAGAAATTGCCAAAAAAGCTAAATTGAGACAAAATGGAGGGTGGTGTTGCCAAACCTGGACTGTGGTTCGAAATGCACATTGCCTTTCCTCGACGAGTTTTGGGAACAGATATGCTTTTACACAAACAGTAGAAGTATCTTGGGTGGATTGGATAATTTGATATCAGATTCGTCATGTGGATTTTTCCCGGGAATTTCACACTTTGAACTTTGATTTCAGCCTAACTTGAGTAGGTAACTGCTTTGCATTAAAATTAAACATATACATGTATGTGTAATTAGATTTAAAGCGACAATGTGAACAGTGCAGTAACTTCTGGCCAGCCAACTAGAATTTTGAGGTTTTGACTGAAGACAAAAGTTGAAGAGACATTAGTGTTATAGTTATAGTGTTCACCTTTATTTTTGCACACGCACGTAGTCATTGCGTTCAACACCATTTGCTATTTGCCATGGATGGAAATTACGGAGAGGATGAAGACGTTGTGTTCAACGTAAAATAAATGTTTTATTAACTAGCTATAATACTAGCCAAGGGTCTGTAGGATCCAAACATAGATACTTCATATTTATAGTTTCTAACACTCTTTTGCTTTGCATCATATTCGTTTTGCATTTCAAAAATTTCTGTCCCATGCTAGTTTAATAGTCTTGATTACTTGTTTTGACTCCATTTATTTATCCTTTATTTTAGTTCACCGAACTGGGCAAATATTGGGCCTCCAGTGACGTGACAGGAGCGGTTCCTTACCAGATATTTCCGGGTCAACCACATTATGTTCGTACTTACCCGGAACCAGATGAGAGCTTTGAAAACGAGCCACCGCCCAATTTTGCCGTTATGGAGATGATTGATTCCGAATTGTCCTCTGACGAAGATGAATCACTATCATGGTGTAAGTTAGGGGTTCAGCAAAATTATTTTACCCGTGAGCACCGCCTTCTTCGCAATTCAAGGTATTTATTAGGAAAGTCAGAGGAACTGAGATCTGTGTTAGAGAAACTTGAAGAGGAAGCCCAAGGACTGGAGGAAGCGGAGGAAGTTTCAAGATGTGAAATAATCAGTAATTTAAAAAAATTGAAGCTCGAACTTCATGCTAAGCTAGCTGTGTTTCAAAATTTGATTTCTGTGGAAGATTTGCTGCTTGAACAGTTAACATCAGTGGTTAAAACGGATGTTGTGCCAGTAGAGACGCTCACAGAAGAACCTCGTGATTTGTCGAAATGTCAAGTTGAAATTGATACCCTTGAACCGTTGTGGACTCAGGACTCTAGTATTTTTGAGACCCATTCATGTATTGGAGAATCATCTCAGAATGACGAGAATGCTGCCCGAGATGAAATTTTTGAGGCTACTGAAGAAGTGATTGCAGAAACCACTGGAGAGGATTCAACTCTGCTTGTGGACACGGTGGAGAAGGAATTCCAGTGCACACAACGAATAGTTTTGGATGAGCTGAAAACTATTTTGCGTCCGAGACGAGCCGACATGCTAAATAGAGAAATCGAAGCTTACACTAGAGCATATGGAACAGCACCGGAACTCTTGGATGAGGATTTTGTCAAAATACGGATGAAAGATGTAGTGGTGGGTGAAACTAAAGATAACGAAACGAACATTTTCCCTAATGCCAAAACTAGTATCAAAGACGATAATGCGTTCTCAGATAGTGAAGATGATGCAATTGATTACTGTGTAATTGATGACAGAAGTGCTACTTCAACTGTATCGATTTTTGGACGTCAACGACCTGCTTTTTTTGACATTTTACAAAACACTTTGGAGGGTCGCCGTGGAAATATTTTAGGGGGTATTGTTCCTATCTACAAGAGAGATGAAGACCAATCATCTCCAGGAAGTTCTGAAGGAGAACAGCTATTCTAATTCTTCTATTGTAATTGGCAGACTCTGACTATCGGTTGCAAACTAAAAATATTGAGGTTTGATGCAGCTTCGCATATCTATCTAACATTGTTTATGTGTACTAATTTAATGTTTATGAGTTGTGTTATAGAAAATTTCAGTTTCTAACCTAGTTAATTAATTTAGTCTATTCGAGATTTCTCCTTTCAGTTCATATATTACAAGTAAACGGCTGAGTGGATATCACACAATTTTTGTGACCAATAAATCGTAATAAAGTATACCAAGGCTAGCTCTGGTGTTTTATCTGTGCAATCATGATTCTTCTTAATCCGGTTCAGGGATAAAGTCTTTGTGTTTTACATTTAAAAGAGTCACTTTAACATTAACAATTAATATATTGCATCTACATCGGATGTAGAGACCCAAATGGATTCACTGCCCCCGGAGTCAGCTTCTTTTTTTAAAAAACTGAACATAAAGCTGGAATTTTGAAAAATAAATCCAGACTGTTTACATTAATTTTGAATTCCCCGCACTTCTAGGTTTTCTCCCAAAATTATTTTTGTATTTCCCGCACTCTTGGCGCTAAAATACTAATTTTTTGAGGTTTTTTTTAAATCTTGAACTTAACGTCAGAATTTTGAAAAACAAATCCAAAGTCTCGACCTTCATTTTGAACAACAGCATTGCAACTTACGTCGTACGTACAACGCACGTACATTAACGAAGTGTTATGTTATATATATCAACGAAATATTTAGAGAAAACGAGAGGAGCAATAAGTTAAATATGCAGGTGTAGGTAATAAATCAAGGAGGATGTCACGATAATAAATAACTAAATCGGATCTCACTTGTGTTGAACAAGAAAAGACGTTAAGCGCTTCCAATGTACTGATTACAATTCACCACCACTGACAAAAGTTGTATATTTGACTGACGTAGTTATGAATAGTGGCGCTATGGACTATGGCACACGTGCGTGGTAGTTATGGTGTGTGCAATTCCGGAAGTAAAGAAATTTGATATTGAACGATACACCTGAAAGAATTCCAAAAGGGGAACTGCAGATGATTTTTGTACTTCAGTTTGCATCTGCATCCGGAGCATACGTGTCTAATCTGCCTCGTCTGAAAAAAATGAATTGAGTGTAGTCAAGACGTTGACAGTTCGCGTGCCCCATTTGATTGTAAATTGAAAATCATATCGTTTTGTTGTTCGGTACGTTACAAAGAGTGGCCATCATGAAAAGCAAGGCGGGCATCTTTTTTTTTATTTTTTACAATGGAGTACCATGAAAAACCTTGTGATTACTGAAGCTGGAAGTGCACGCTTTGTTGTGTATGTAGATCCTGTAGCGTACTGGACCTTGCTCAACCCATTTCAATTAAATTTCTCCAATGTCTGCAGAATACTTCTATGAACAAACGAGTGCAATTCATAAGCACATTGGTGAGATGCCTGGGAAAGAATCTCGGTTCATGAATCCTAATGATCTGTATGCTAAATCTGAATACGCCATGCTACCGCGTTTTAGGCTGCTTTAAAATTAACGGAGGAAATTTGTGAGCATATATTTATTGTTACATTTTGTCATTCATGAATTTGCATTACAATTTAAGCATTATTATATGAAACCATAAATGATAACTGATAGCTCTGATCTAGATTCTAAAATCGCTTTGAAAGTAGTTTTTGCAGATTAGTTGCTTTTTTACTTCGGATTTCAGTCTGTGATTGCAAAGCTGTTCAGTTCCGTATGTTTATTCTGCATCTTGTATAAAGTGTTTGCCCAATGTTTTGTTTCATGGTTTGAGCAAAGGGTGGTGGAGGCACAAAGCTAAAAGCCATAAGTTTGGACAAACAGAAGCAAAGATAAGTTGAAAAAGTACAGATTGTCAGGCGAGCAATGCCGTAAAGTAGATGATATACAAACACTTATGTATCTCTCGCATCGCACTTTTCTCCTTCTTTCTATGCTGCCTCTACTTGAAACAGCATGGAATTCCATCGTATCAGCTTTCTCAAACAATACTATTCTTGAATTGAATTGAACCATTCCTTCCTACTTGCTACTTAAAATTCCCCCTTTCTCCAATTCAACTGAACTGGGCTTTAAAGCCACATCTAAATAATGACTGATGGCAATTGCAATTCATCTGTACGTGCGGCAAACTAGGCATGCAGAATTCTCAGAATCAAAAAACTCAATTCTTTGAACATGCTAGAGAAAATGAGTTCCGACTTGGATTTGAGCGAAAAATAAATGCTTGCGGGGAATATTTCCCTGATCACAAAATCCGTCCTTCCCTTATCAAGTGTAATCCCAGGAGAAAAGCGGTTAACCGAGGAGAATTGGACGGGAAAACAGGAATCAGAAGTGACTTACTCTTCTGTGCTAGGAGCATTTTTTTGGTTCAATCATTTCTTCACTTTGACTATGGGATTGGGGATAGGGGAGTTAGTGGAGGTGCATGGACCTCTTCCTTTTGGATGAAGTACGTGTGAGATTGCACTATTCCAGTTAAGGTTCCAGACTGGAGTGAATGCATGTCTATTTGCCAACATTCACAAAACCGCCATTGTGTACTTCTACTTGGTCGAAAATTGAAGTATTTGTCGGGCGGTAATGGGAAGTGTAGAGATGAAAGGGCAGCAAGTGAAAGCTGTCGATCTTCGCAAAGGCAAATATAAGGACTTGGCTCTCCACGATTTTCTCTGCTTTCTCCGCCCATGGGCCACATCGTCAACTCCATCCAATCCTTCCACTTTATTCTCCAATCATAATTGCATTCACTACCAAATGCCAACCGCAAAATATCCTCAATCTTATCCACCAAACACCCTCCTTCTCAACAACAATGAAACTGAATTCAAAGCAGCCTCTTTGGTCAACAACACGCTCCCCTCCTCCACAATACAAATAAGTCAAAAGAGGGAATCGGATTTTGGGTACTAGGGCACAAGCCTCTTCGTTTAAATTCAAAAACTAAATCTTATTCTTTAAAGTGTAGAATGCATGGTGGTATAAATTATATTTATAATCTATTTCCGACTTGCAGACTTGTATAATTCCCAACTAAATCAAATCAACGTTTTAATAAGAATTAGCAATACACTCCTGTTATTTGCTGTTTTTCCCGCCAGACACATTCCTAATGGTAATCTGGATTTTGTTCTCATCGGCGCATATTTTTTCAACTAAACTTTGATTCCAGTATCCTTGCCGTATCCAATTTTTTTGTCAGTAATATTAAATTTGCATCGGCCAGCAACATAAAGAAGTAAACGTGACATTATAACTCAAACTATAGATTTCAAGTTTGCGAATGAAGACAATGCTCATCTTATCAACATTTAATTTTTGTAGCAAAGGCTTGGCAATAAGTTTGGAATCTCTAATGCACCATGAATACATCATATCAGGTGCGTATTTCGTCCACAAATTCTGAGCTGACGTAAAATCTTTGAAGCATGTTCCTATTTTCAACTTTACAAAAATTTGTTCCCACAATTGCCCATTGCAGGTTTCGATGCAGGATTTTTACGATCGCTGTGCTACACAAGAGTGGACTTTGCGACGAATATGTAACATAGTACAGGACAGTCAGTACATAAAAAAGACGTGCATGTTGAGTGATTTATTACATTGGTTTCTCCTTGGAAGCAATGAATCATTTGACCAATCATGATACTTGCACATAATTTCTAGGATTGTGGAAATTTGCCATGTGATACGTATCCCACATTATTTATCCAGAGAATGAAACGAGTGTCAAACTTTTTGCTTTCTTTAAATTCACAATGCTTTGCATAACCCAAAATTGTGCAATACATTTGGCGTATGTAAATCATTACTGCAGAGAAAATCAAGGAGCATAAAAATGCCTATGCCTTAAAGTAAAAAAGAAACGCTCTTTTCCACACAACAGGCCGGTTTGTTTACTATTCCGTGCATTTTAATTTATTTTACTACAAATTATTTAAAGAGTTGCTAATTTTTAGTATAATTATCAAATTTATTTTTCGTGTTTTCTATAATTATTATTAGATGTGTAAAGTTTTAAGTCAGAGTAGTATGCTTCAGATAGTAGGGTTTGCATCACTACCACTGCATGCATGCCGGATATCCACTTCACAAGATCATTGACATAAACGAAAGAGGAAATTTGCTGAAAGGGTTAGGATTTGAGTGCAGTGAAGCATGTGGATTGGGAAAGAGGAATTGGAGTAGCGGCGAGTTTAATTAGTCAGAGTGAATTAACTCCCTGCTGGTGTTTGGATTTTTGGATTGGTCTCACTTTTTTCACATAATCTGATGGTGGCTCGGCAAATGTTAAGTCCTGCTTCGAATGCGGAATTTCTTAATCTCATCTATTAGCTTCGTCGTCGTCGCTTTTTGGTGTGCCATACAAGATACAAGTCCAAATAAAGGGATGACCGTTGTCCAAGTTTTTTCAGAAGACAAGAAGTTTTTCCTCTTTGAGGATCCACATACTCTACGGAGTCAGAGGGACTCTTCTTTTCGGCGTGTGTGCGTTGAATGAGAAAAAGGGTTAATTCCGATTTCCTTCCTTTCTAAATGGGGGAGTGTGAATGTTGTTAAGTGGAGTGATCCAAGTAAACTACCGATTGACATGGAGGAACAAGGAAATTGAAGAAAATAATTCCAAGCTCGTTCGAAGTGGAGCGTGCTCCCTTTCCTCGCATGAGCTGAGCAAAATCCATTACGGTAAAACAAATAGCCGTCGGTGATGGGAGCGATAAGTAAATATTACGTTTTGAAAGGGTTAACTAGTTTTACCCCGGTCTGCTCTGACAGCGTGTAGTCGGGAAGCCAAGGGAAAAAAACGGTGGATGGAAATCCTAGTGTCAGAGTATCATGCTATGCTAGGGAACTCAGTCGACCTCCAGTTTTTTACAGGGGAAAAGTAAAGTACAAGTGGGCGACCTTTCACTTTTATTCCCTTCCTCTCTTGCATGTTGGAATTATAGGAAAATTAGCTAGCCATCTTATATTTTTCTAATATATTTATTTGAATGTACTCAAAATGTGTCCCTGTTCTTCTTCTTAATGTTGAAGGATAATTTTTCACCTTATCATAGGATAAATAGAGACCAAAAACGTGTCCATTCATTTGAAGTGGGGAACAGGTGCAGTAAAGGGAATTATTTAAATTCCAGGTAAGTAGCCTACTTATTTGGGATGAAATTCCTTGAAGGAATCATACATGTCTCCACGTGTTTAACCACAACATGAGTATTTTGCCATCCATTGTATTGTAGTCAATGAAGAGATAGATTCCTTTTAACAAAGAAAAGCCGTGCCGTGCCGCTTCATTCTTTCGTGGATTTTGAGAAATCCCTAATTTTCCATCTCGGTTACTTGTCTCAATCAGTCATACTAAATACAGGGTAACAAGGAGGTGTGTGTTTTGTGTTGTCCCTTGTCAGCTTGAAATGTGATATCCTTGATCGGATACATTATGCATGGGTTTCATTTCAAGTAGGAACCGCAGGGGCCACGGACCCGAATTCCAAATACAATGGAGAAAGTGAAGTCAGGCAAAAATAAATACCAACTTGTGGTCATGCCGTCCACCCATCCGTGTACATAGCACGTTCATCCATTCATGTATTTGTCTCCTGCCAAAAGGTAGGCAATGGCGGAGGGGTGGGGTGAAGCTTTACTATGTATTCAAAAAAGGCCTGAGCAATCAAAATGGGCAACCAATTAGGTTATTGAGAGGATCAAGATGTTGATGTCCAGTCAGGTAGAACTTCGGCTTGTTGACAGACTTGTCCAGATTTGTTTCTGGCATGCCATATGTCTTATTCATATCCACTCCCATCCTAAATGGCCCTTTACGGAAGGGAAAATATTATGTGTGTGTGCCTGTGTGTTTGGAAGACGTTTTCAAGTAGAAATTTACAGGACCTAAACTCCTTAGGTAATATTTAATTGTGATCTTTTGTAGATTTAAAACATTTTTTTGAGCTAAAGTAGTAGCATTTAGCATATAAAATGTGCATTCAATAATCCAGAATAGAATAACTATCAAAAATAACTGCGAATTTGTGAAGGAGTTGAAGGGAGATGGATTGAGTGTGAGAGCCTTGTGATGCTGGACATGATGAGTACATTATGCAAGGGCCCCATTGTGAATGGATGTATTGTGATGTGAGGAGGAGTCGACTGACTGTACATTCGTTCCTGAGAATAGGACAGGAAGGGACCGGGGACTGTCAAAGTGTATTAGGTAATTTTGATGTCGACTCAATGGGAGAAGATTTCTTTCCTTTTTCCTACAAAAAGAATCCGTGTGGATTCGGTCAGAGAGCCTTTGTAGTGGAGGATGTTATGGACGAATGTATTAGTGAATTCAGTGAAAAGCTGGCTACAACACATATGGATCTCTCTCAGGTTAAGGATTACCCGTCCCCCCTATGAACTCGGATCCGAGGAGATGAGGAGTACGCCTCGCTTCATTCCACAAAGGGGAATGACCATAAAATGGAACTACAGATTTACTCCGTACAAATAAATGATCCTAAGCCTTGTTAAAATGTGTAAAAAGACTAAACACTGGGTTTGGGAGGTTTCAGCCACTGAATTTTATTCATGGGGCCGGCAAGGGCGGCAGAATAGTTTGGTCCCTGAATTTTTGAAGGGTTTTTTCTACACTCCCTTCATTCAAGGGATCATGGGCCCGGCTGATATTGGCTCTGGCTGGTCAAAGGGAAATAGCGTCAAAATGATGAATAACTCATTCCAAATTTGGAGCATCCTTTTCGTTGCAGACGTCTCTTTTTGGTTTTTTTTGTCTATAAAACAAATTAAGAAACAGATTTACGGATAGTAGAGGATGGGCAAATTTTATAACCAAAAGGCTGTGAAATATTATTTTTAGTTTTTGCTAGTGATGCACATTTATTTTTCATTTATTTTTCTCCTGTACCTACAATAAATAACCCTGCATCGTTCTAACAAGCGTGAACTTCTTATACTGTATCCAGATCAATTCAAAATATATGTTAAATGCGGCTATCATTTTAATGTAGAGCGATAGTACTTTTGCATTATTTAAAACACAACTTTTGCACCTGCAGATTTCTACTCCAGATTTCTGAATTTGACAAGGCGAGCCTCCAAGTTACTGTCGAGGCTTCAATGGGATCAGCTGTAGACGACAATTCAAGAAGCCTTAGATCGTGACTGAGCTTTAAATATAAAATGAGTATGTAAACTTACGGTATGGTCAGTTCTAGTAATGTATTGACAACTAACTGTGCGCGAGTTTTGAGTAAAAAGAAGCGTATTTAAATGTCGAGAGTAATTGGGTAGAATTAGTGATTGGAGTGAGTGTGAAATGAAGTGGAGGGGATTCGGAGTTGTGATTGTGGAGTGGGGAAAGAGACAATGGGGGGATCTGGGGTTGATGTGGAGTCAATGGCGGAGAGGAGTGGAGGTGTCAAGCCGTCAAATTAGCCTAGGATTTTAAACTCTTTTTCTCTTATGACTTTGAGAGGAGGACCTCATCTTTGGGTTCGTATGCAAAAGGACTCGTTTGAGGACAAAAGTGTTGGGAGGGTGAGGTGTCTGACTCTAGTAGTTTTCCTTCACTCAACTAGATTGATAAATACAAAACAGGATGTAGAATGGGAAGCAGAGACTGACTGACGATCCTTTTCAAGAGAAACAGGATCCCACTCCCTGTTCTTTCACCACAAAATCCAACCCATCGCCGCCGCCGCCTTCTTCATCTCTTGACTAATCACATCCCTCTTTTCTTTCCTCACCCGTCGGAGTCCTCCTCGTTTTCTAATTCATGAGATGCTTTTCTCTAAAGAATTGTTCAAAGCCATTTTCCAAGGACGAGACTTCCACTTTTCTCAGACCTACAAAGACACTCACTCCACTCGCACTCCTTTCCCTCCTTTCCCCCCGCTCTCATTTCTCCAAACCAAATAACTTTCTTCAGTTCAATGAAACCCCCCCCCCCCCTGTAACCCCCGCCAGCAAAAGTGTCAAAGACTAAGCGTAGTCAGTCAGTCGCCGGAGACTCTTTATCCGCATGAATAATCTGAATGGAGGGGGTGACCATCCTTTCACTAAGGAATCCTTTTTTCAAAGGTTTTGTCCTCCGGCGACATAGCATCCCTGGCTGGATTTTTTCTTGCATTTTGGGGTAAATTTAGAGTGACATTTAAATCTTGGATTACTTTGGTATTACATGGTGTTAAAAAAAATTTAAACTTGTGTGCAATTAATTAAGCGACGTTTAATTAGTACTAATAAGCGGGATATTTTGCTCCTTTTTGAATAATAAAATTTCGATATTTTAAATTAACATTTTAGTTATTGACAAATTCAAAATTCCTTCTAAAGAGAAGGTCAGCTTTATTGGACTTCAACCCAGCTCTCATTTTGTCCAATTGAATAGAATAAATGCACAAGGAATTTTTACAACGACACAAATAATGAAAAACATTCACGGATTCCTTCTTACGACGCAACAGTGCAGTGCAGCGACAGTAGTGGGATTGTAATCTCCCTACTGCGCATTCGAAGATCCACAATGTACAATAACATATTTCTGATAGCGTCGGAATGAAATCAAGCGTGGATTATTACTACTTTGCTTTCCCTCCGTATTTGATGGTTGTGAGGAGGGGTGGGGGATTGGAATCAAATCCCGCGTGTCATTTTCTCCTGACTCTTCCATGGAATTGTATCAAATTATGTTTGCTGGGGAGCCTATCACTGCCACGGCACTAACACAGCACTAGTCTCAATCAAAACTCATTCGAGTCCACTCATGCCAACAGTTGAGGAAAATCCCTGGAAAATACGGCAGAAATAAATTTTTTCTTTCGCCCGTCACGTCGGAGTTCCTCGACGCATTGTATTTTCCCTTTCTGAATGCCGGAAGAATGGATTTCATGGTCTGACACCTTCATTCACTCCCCAGTTCCATAATATTAACTGTGTATTTCACACCCCTCGCATTTTATTCTACCTGTCCTGTCGTCCTCCCTCAATAATATCCGATCCGCTATCATCCTCCTCCCGTAGTAGACGACGTTTCTGGAAGTAATTTTTTCATACGGTTGTTTCATTTGTATGGCAGGCAGTGGAAAGTCGAGTAATATTTGAGTAAAAAAAATTGCTCAGCAAAGTGTACAAAATGCACACACATACACACGCTACGACTCAAAATTTAGTACTCGCGAATAGGTAATTTGACGGATTTTGATGATTAACTCCAACCGCCCAACATTTTAGAGGGGATTCATTCAAAATAAATTGCTCTCCAGCAGAGAATATTATTAAAGGCATTCATAAGCATGTAATTTGTGTGAGTAATATATTAGGAGTTGGAGCCGAATGGATGGAAGGAATCAACTGCCAAATAATTACAGGCAAGCTCAATGAAGCCTGGATTAGTGGGTGGGGGATTTAATCAATTTTGAGAGAATTTCAAATTCAATTACTTCCAAATTTGTGAGAAGTGGCAATAAAAAAAATGTGGCTTGGAAGGGTAAACAGTGGGAGCGAGCGGGGCTTCCAGAACTCTTGATGATGACATGGCAGTGATTCTGACACCCCGAAGGCGGGGGTTGAGGTCTAGTATTGTGCACATGACTTCAATATGGAAATCTGCATTCATTAATGTCAACTTGGAGGGTTGTGGTGGAGCTGGGACTCAGCAGCAAATATCTTTTTAGTTACAGGCAACTGGAAGTGATGTGCGCGATTAAATTCTAAGCCTCACCCCCATTCAACTACAATAATCTGGGCAAGCCTGTATTTGGTTTCCTATTCCCACCACTTTCACCTCCCCTCGTTTAACACTTAATTATTTCTGTCGTCATAAAGCATAATTTGATATAGTGAACCATGCACTAAACCATACTCTACTACTGCCAAGTCCAATCAAACCAGAGAGTAAGAATTCAACTTGACCAGAAAAACCTGGCCTACTCCTCGCCGCACTCAACAGAATGCCGGATGCTTTGAATAAAACTAACCAATTAATGCAAAATAAAGATTTTGAACAAACCTTAAATTTAAAGTATACACATATTTATAAATGGAGACCAGCCGGTTTTATAAAAATTTAGTGAAAGTTGTCTTTTAGCCAGCGTATAGTGAGAGTGTAAAATCTCTATTGGAATGGAACCAAACGTGTCAGATTGAAAATAACCTCTGCTTTTAAGAAGACCACGACTCACATACATCCTTAATGCTTGCTTAACACACATTTTAAAATAAGGTTTATGCCAAACCAGCCATTATTCAGGAGCTAAATATACAGGCGGATAACAGTTAACTTCAAACTGACCGGACATCGGCGTTGGATTTCGCCACCATCGCCAGCACTTTAAATTATTATTTTCGATGCGGTAGTGCAGATAACAAAGAGCTTGTGTAGCCATTACTACCCTGAGCTGGTTGCATACAAGTTTTTGCTTTTTGTGGGGAAGCGGGCTGTGCATGAGGGATTTAATTAAGTTCGCCGAATACAAAATTCCTTGTTTGCATGGTCAAAAAATAAAAGACTGAAGGACATTGAACGGAATTGATTGCTAGTATTTCTGATTTAATCTTTGAATTAAATATTTCAATCCTTAAACACGGACAACTACTTCGGAGTTCGGACCAACAAAATTTTGCTCATGTCTTTGAACTAAACTGATTTTATGGTCTCTGGAAGACTTATTTTCTTACCAATAAGGATGACATTAAATTGGAGGGCGCTATTTCGAAAGGAAAGTTTACAATTCGCTGAAAATAATAGTAATCCTTGTATATAATAAATCCGGTATTTCAAAATTCACTAAAAAGAACAATTCAAATTCAAAAATCGAATCACATGACTGACTGAAACCAGAGCAGCTTTCCGCTCATACCTGTCGCCCATAACCTCTGGTATTTTTTGAATGATAAGAATAACATTTAGAAGACTCCCTAGCTCTCCTCGCACTACAAACTTACATCATAATATTCACCGTATAGTATGACACTAACCATTATGGAACAGCTATCCACCATCCACGTACGTGTATAAACAGATTATTTGACAAATCAATAGCTTAACAAATCAGAGCCCAAGGAGTCAGTTTACCTTCACTCAAAGTAAAGGTAATTTCCCATACGTGGCCCCATGTCCTCCTGTGATGAGGCTCTGTTGAAGGAGGAACGGGGGGATGAAATTATGACTCGGTTCCATGAGCACGGATCCCTGGCCCGGATTCAATGGAGAATTGGAGCCAGGGGATGAATAATTTCTTCTTGAATGACCTAAAGACCCTTGCGGCGAAGCACTGGACATCCCATCCCGCCCACCCCCACTGGAGGAGGATGAAGGTCTATGATGTTGATGGGAGGAGGACAAATGATGAGGTTCATGGAGTTTCCTCATGTGTTTCTTCAAATCAAAATTCCGACAAAAACCTTTCCCACATGTTTTACAAGTGAACGGCTTCTTGTCATTATGTGTATGCATATGAAATGTTAGATTGTAGATTTGATGGAATGCTTTACTACAGATATTACATTTGTAGGCTTTATCTCCACTATGGGTTAATTTATGATTCTTGTAATTCCCTTTTTGATGAAAACCCTTCCCACAAAATTCACAGACGAAGGGTTTGTAGCCGTCATGGATTCGGATGTGAGTGTTGAGGGTGGAGCTTCGATTGAAGGCTTTTCCACAAGTGAGACACTTGTGTGGTTTCTCAGCTGTATGGATTATTTTATGACGACAAAGGGTGGAGGCTTGACGGAAGCCTTTTCCGCATACTTTACAAATGAAGGGTCGAGCTCCCGTGTGAACCGGCATGTGACGTGTCAGATTGTAGTGGGCATTGAAGACTTTTCCACATTCAGTACAGGTGAAGGATTTTCCAGTTGAAATCCCGGATTTGAGTCCTCCTCCGCTTCCATCCTCTATGTCATCCACTGGATCCGTGATCCCTTCACTCAATGGCCCGCGCTCGGCTCGACCCTGACGTCGTGCCCTTCCGTCCGCCTTTCGCTTGTGCCCTGTCCCAACCGTTGAAGAGGATTTTCCACCACTGTCTTTGCATGGGTGAGTGTTGTGACGGTGCGTGTGCGTGTGCGCATGCGCAGATGGAGATTGTCTTCGAATACTGCTGGATTTCCCAGACGGACCCTTCACCAAGGGCTTCCTGAGGGCTTCACTTGGGGAATTTCTTGGGAAATGGATAGATGGGATGGAATTCGGCGGGAAATGTCGAAGAATTCCACTGGATTGGAATGGAGGGCCTTTGACCGTCGGATTTGTATAGGATGGATACAGGGGCGGTTGGAATGAGGGGTGTTGGTGTTGGTGGTGGGCATGGGGGATTTGAGGGTATCCTGGGGTAGGACCTATGACCACCCCCATTACCAGGGTAGTAAATGAATGGGTAGTGCCGTAAAATATCTGTCGCCATGATTCTTTCCGTGTATTCTCGGAAATTACTTTCCGTCATCAATTGATTTGGAATGTATTTTCGGAATGCGGAGTCCAGGATTTCTGGGCCGGGGAGGACTGTGAAATTGAATTGGGGTTTTTGGTGATGGGAATTTGGAGGGATTTTAAGGGTGTTCAAATCATCACGGCGGTCACGGCTGTTTGACACCAACCGCCTTTCCTCGAGGGGTTCAAGGACCGGCAGGTGATGGGGTGGGTGGGTGCCTTTCTTGGAGGCAGGGACGGATTCCATGATTTTGGCAATGGAGAATGTAAGAAGTGAGCTTTTTGTGGATACGATTTTCCCAACTGATTTTTCGGGTTGAGTTGAAGTTACCCTTAGCCGCTCCGCTGTGTCTGCCATGCCTGGATCCATGATGTAATTTCCGGATGAATACCGGCTGTCCGCCATTGTGGGTGGTTGGAATTACCTGAAAATTGGAACGGTTTATTTATTTATTATATTCAAACATACATATTTTAATTTCTCCCACTAATATCACAAGTTTTGGTAGAAAACTTGATACGTAATACGTACTATGTAGTATGTACATTTAAATTCCCTCCACTTCCATGAATTTGAGGAGTTTGTCTATTCAAACAGATAGGAAAGTGGATTGCCTCCCACCCGACGATGAGGGTGAGAGGTCAAATTAACTTCAACTCTCAAATGGTTTCCACTTCCATTTCCCATTTGCATTGAGTCGACTTGGAAATATTATTTGCACGTCGACTAGGAATGGTCATTTCCGCCCAGCATGCAAACCCCTGACTCAGTCGTCTCGTAACATCCTTCATTCGACTCGAGTCCTGGAAATCACCATTGTCGACATGCTAAGCAATTATTCGGCGGGAACTCTTGTGAGAGGAGGGGGCTAAGTCCCGTGAGGTACAGGCTCAGTAATAGTGATAAACTTTTTGAAGTGGGGAGGAACGGAGAGAAATTGGGGAACATAAAAGGACACTGTGTCAACACGAAGAAAGCGGAGGTTCCCGTTCCGAGCGTCGAGTCAGCCCTCAAGTTACCCAACGGCAAACCTAATGCTTTTATTCATGTGAGTACACAAGGAAGGCGCGGGATCGTAATGCGGGAGGAGCTGCATGCCTTCCTTCTGAGAGTCTCCAAGGAATCCAGCCCAATTAATAACATCACTATAAAATAACCCATCCAACAAATCTGGAATGGGGAACTACGGCACGGCACGGGAGCTTTAAAAAAAAAGAGCCCGAATTCAGGAAGGAAGAAGGGGCGTGGGGCGTGGAGGTTTCCACTCCCTGGCCCCTTCAAACCCTTTCAATTTGAATGGATGTAAATACTTGCCTTCCTTCCTTTCTCTAATGTATTCATTCAACAATAGGGAATCTCACCGGTTATGGACTCGTTATGTGTGTAATGTATGTAATGCATGGATTTAGTACAGAACGGGATGGGAAGACGACGACTCAAAACAGAACAGCATCTGGAGTGCGGGACGGGGCGGTGGACTGGGATGGCAGTGAACTGGAAATGGAGAATGGAATGGAAGCACCTTTTGGCTGTGATTAAACTTTTGCTCAGTTAGTTCAAGACTTGGAAATGGAATCCCATTAAACAACACACAATGCGATGGACCGATACAATTCTGAAGGAGGAAAGGAGTGGATTTGGAACTTGGGAAGGGAAAGTCAACTTTTGTGTGTGTGTGTGTGTGTGTGTGTGGCTTTCTGTGGATTCTCAATTCCACAACCCGCCTGAGTCAACACTACTCTGTCATTATACATTGTATTTCATTTGGGCCCACAAACTAATTTCTGAGTTGGTGTAGAGTAAAGGGATTTAATATTTGTGGTAATGCACGTGTACATGTAATTATGAATGGTATGGTGTTTGCAATGGAAATTTAAAATTTTATCATGTTCCGAAATGGACAAGTAAAAATCAAATGCGACCCGCGGGTTCAAATACACGCAGCTTTCTGTGAATAAGATTAGCTAATTCTATTCAGGTTTTAATGTTTAAAGAATTTTGGCTTAGTTTCACACACAATTTCACAATTTAAGCGCAACTTCGAGCAGAGCTGCAAGTGTGCGTGGATCCTGGCTAAAAGCATATTCATAAAAATGCCCACTGCAATCCAGAACAATGGCGTTTAAATGATTTGAAACAAAGATGCAAAAATGTTCATTTTCCACTGACAAAGAGATGCTAATTGATAGGTCATGAGAGATTCATAACACGGGTTCAGTTTTCCCACAAGTAGTTTCTCCCGATATAAATATGGGAATGAATGTAAATGCCAGGATCCAAAAGTGGACATACAAGGAGCAATGTGCATTTCATTTCATGAGAGCGGAGGAGCAGTCGTAAAACAAAGTTGATGATTAGCTCTCAACTCCTCCACCAATTTCACACCTGCGTCAAATGGATGAATCCCAACTCCTTCATTCCAAACTAACAACGACAGAGCATTAAAATCTTTGACTGAGATTTTAAGCTTTCCCTCCACACCAAAACAAATTGAAGGAACGGAGCAGGGGGGACAATTACACTTTTCAGTGCTATTTTTATTTGCATATGTTCAGGTCTGAATTGAATAATTTAGCAATTTTAATTTTGTCACGATTGATGAAGAAATTCTTCCTTTATAACGTCATAACCTTCTTTTAATTACGTACATTTAAATGGTATTCAATGAAAATTAAAGAATTCAGGCACTTGACGCCTAATATTCCTTCCTTGTGAGCACATACATTTGGATGGATTGACTCGTAAATATTTCGTACGTGAGATATAAGCGAGGAATGCAATTTTTATGGTTTAGTAAATGGAGGTACTCTCCCTGGTCTTTGTCATTCTGACCCCAGCATTAATTTTTGCAGTGAGCGGTTAGGAGTGACACGGAGTTGACAAAGGGTGTAATAAAAACCAAATAGTGATGAGAAAAACCATCGTTAAAATAGATACATACTGTGCAACGTTGGACATAGTTCCCGATTATTCCTCCTGACAAAGTTTACAATTGACAACTCAACGGAAACGAAATATTTGTGGGAATATAAATAATCATAAAAAATTAAGAATCTTTGTAAACATTTGGCAAGTTTGTACTCGCAAAATGGCGAAGAGTAACGCATATTATATGCATAAAAACAAAAAAAACTTAAACAATAAATTGAATTGGGGGTAAATTCCCAGTTCAGGTTCGAGTATTTCCCTATACTGTCTAATACACACTAATCTTATTTTAATTGCTAATTACTACCTCGGTAACATAATTTATCAAATAAACTAACTTTGGACTCATCGACCAGAAATATTTTGGAGCTCACTTGGAGTCTACACCTTGAATTTGCACGTGTTAAGGAAATGGAGAAGGAAACGTTGAGATTTGAAAAGCAAAGGGGCGAGTGGTTTTCTTTATTTCTTTAAATTGAAATCCGGCAGTTGCAACGGCACGAGCCCACATATTTGTCCGAGTTGAGTTGAGCTAATAGCTTGCACGTGGCTATTTTGCAGCTCATAAAATGAAAGCATTAAATGGGTTACGCTGGGCACACTCTGTAATTGTAGGTGCACGGAAGGGCGGGCGGTACTTCCGGTTAAATCTTAAGAAATGCATTTTGAAAGAATGGACAAACGGAAGCCAATGTACGACAGTCTGGCTAGATGAATGCAAACAAAAATTGAAAGAATAAATTCGGGTTTCTTTTTGTTCAAGACAAGGTGGTTCTGACTAAATAAGAAATTCAATCCTGGGGGTCACACCCATCAAGGCACACGACTGCCACACACGTGTCTAACAGTCAATTGTCAATTTTTCTAAGAAATATTTTACCGGGAAAGATCGTCCGGATAGAAGTTGCATTACTCAGGCACTAAGTCCGTTCACTAAGGTTCAAAAAATTTAAACGATTTACAGGTAAAATAGGATAAACGATGAGTAGGTTGCACCATGCAGCTAATGAGTTGAAGTATTTGCCGTGATTAGTTTTATTTCAAACTGATTCAGCCCAAAAAAGCAGTCCGTATAAAAAATATTTGAAGCGGCTAAACTTTTTTTTAAAGCATGAACTAAATTTTTCAGCGCTGCGCTAATATCCATTCGTTATTGCCATTGTATATAATACATTTTTATTTTATCAGGATGCTAGAGCCGTCTGAGAGCCGAGTACAATTGGAAGATATTTGCCCGTTTTAGCGCTACGCTAATATCCATTCGTTAATGTCATTATATATAATGCGTTTTTATTTTATCAGGATACTAGAGCCGCCTGAGAGCCGAGAAGAATTGGAAGACAGTTGCCCGTTTTAAATCACTAAAATTGTAATTATTTTAACCGAAGTTAATGATGCAACATACAACAGCTCGAGCAAAACTCCGAGCTACAAAGTTACGGGATTAAAGGTGTACTTTTAAGTTGCGGCGCTAAAATTGTGTGGTTTTTCTAAACCAGTTGCACTAACTTGACCCTAATTTTCTATGGTCAACAATTACAAAAGGAAGACATCACAGTTACTAGAAATTTCTAAATATCCGCAAAAATAGCATTGTTCTTCTCTCACAAGCGCAGCCTGCATTTTATCTTAAAAAATTGAAAAATGCACTCACATCCCTATCATTTCTAAATAAACTCGCTAGGCAAATACTACAGAGGACACAAATTGCTTATTTACCTGTGAGGAGCGTGTGGTGGTGTTTGTGCAGAAGCCGCCGACACTCAAGTTGTATTGTGCGTCCGAAGAGATCTCAACAATCAATGCAAAACTCAGCCGAGTGTAATGTAATGTTCTCAAAGATTAGTGGTCGGGGGACGGCGTCTATAGTTTTTCGTGTTT